>QMIH01001448.1:121671-134834 GCA_003987875.1 Clarias batrachus
ACACACACACACACATATACACACACACACACATATACACACACATATACACACACACACTTTCTTTTACCCCAGGATAAAAATACAAGGACAACACAGTGTATGGGAGCATAATTATCAAAGTTAGTAGCAAAAACAAACAAATGAATAAAATAAAAGCTAAAGATGTTACATTTTTCACAATTCAGACATTTCACATTATATTTCATTTGGCAAACCAATTTAAGCAATTAACTTGACTGCAAGCGTGTATTTTACTAACCTGTGGAAACAAAGGTGCAATGACAGGCCCTGTAACTTCTTCCTCTCTTTCTAATTGCACTTGAACAACAACAGGACTGCCGCTTGAAAAGAAAAACAAACAAAAAATCATTATTATTAATTAATAATAAAATAATAAGTTGATATTAAATCAGGTCAATGATTGGCACAACCATTTAAGAACAAACTTCTTTGCCTTAGGAAATTCTTGGGTTGCTTTTGTTTATTTTTATGCATGTTACCGAGTTCACCAGTGCATTCCTTCTTTTTAAACAAAAAATGTTACATTAGCCAATCCTACAGTCTCTAATATCCCTCGGTTATAATAACCCCCACAGTTATTTTAGCCTCATAATGACAAACTGAGTCTTCCAAAGATGAATGGAGAGAGCATTGCATGTTCATTTTTTCCGCAGAAGGAATTAACACCAGTTTGTCTTATTAGTGCCATGGTTTCGAACATAACAGGCATTAATATGGAACGCTACTATAAAACTAGATAAAACACAAACCGTTTGAGCAACATATTAGCAGCAGTCAGAGGTGAGAACGTGTAAAATACCTAAACTGAGAGGACATTCTTATGCACTAAAATCAAAATGTAAAAAGTAAAAATATAAAAGTGAGGTCATGAACAGTCATGTGCTAGATGTAATAATCTAATTAAACAAGGAGTGGATTTGGCTGATGATAAAATAAGTACAACTTGGCGTAAACAGGAATTGGACACAGACCCTGAAAGTGCAAGGTGACTGTGCTAACCACTAGGCCACCATGTCATCTGTAAGCTGCTTTAACTTGAAAAAGAATGAGTGGACTGCAGTGTTATTTAGGACCTTCCAAAAATAAATAAATAAATAATCGAAAAAGAAAGGTGTGCTTTTTCTAATGCAGTATGGCATTAGAAAATGTAATGGGGTAATTATTAAGGGTAAAGCTCAGCTTTTTCCACAGAATCAAATCAATTTCAACAAGCACTGAATGAGCTAACGCTAGCAAACACCACCAAATACAGGAGTTAGGATAACAAATCAAAAACATAACATTAGGCGAAAGTTGTAGCCTGTCTTACCTTTGCCATAACAAGGTAGTTGTTGTCTATGTCTATGTTGTCGGTACTACTGACATTTTACCCAGCCCGCAAAAAAAATACTGGTAAGCATCAAGGATTTGTGATGCTTTAAGATCGCTGCCCATGTATGAAGAAACTCTGCTGATCAGGTAATTATATTAGCTACGTGTAGGGGGGAATTTGGTAGTCTCTGAGGGCTTTTACAGATGTAGCTTTAAGTATGGGTCTTGTTTCAAACTGAACATTTGCGTTAGGTAGGCTAATGCTATTGTGTTGCATTCTTTTTTTTGCCTCTGAATGAAATGCACCTTAAGAATAATGGGCAATATGTTCAGTAACGATGATGCACAAGATGGATATAATGATCCTTGGATATAATGATCCTTGGATATAATGATCCTTGTGTTACCTATGCTTCAAAGGCAGGTAACACAAAAACAAGGATTTTGCTGTCCGCTTTTAAAACACATGGTGGCATTTTTCTCCGACATACATCATTATATAATGTGAATGAGGATCATACTATAAAAATATTGTGCATTGCCCATTTTAGTATCAACGATGGCATGCGGTCTTTTGTATGAGGTTATTAATTCTCTCAGGTGGTGTAGCTGCCCATTCTTCTTGGCAAAATGCCTCCAGTTGTTGTAAATTATTTGGATTTCTTACATGAACTGCAAAGTGGCTCAATGATATTGAGGTCAGGGGACTGTGATGGCCACTCCAGAACCTCCAACCTTTTCTGCTGTAGCCATTGGAGGGTCAACTTGGCGTTGTGCTTTCAATCATCGTCATGTTGGAACACCCAGGCACAGCTTTTGTGCTGTAGAATGCAAAATGTCCGGCAGTATTTTCTGCCAACATCCAGCATTCATCTTGCCATCAATTTTGACCAACTTCCCTGTGCTACTAGAGCTCACATGGCTCCAAAACATAAGAGATCCACCACCATGCTTAACAGTGGAGATGATGTACTTTTCACTATAAACATAGCGATTATGGTTGTGAATATAAAGGTCAATTTTGGTCTCATCACTCCAAATGACTGCTGCAAAAGCTGTGAGGATTGGCTAGGTGCTGCCTGGTGTACTGCAAAGCATGCCTTTTTACAAGAAGAAATTGTTTTGCATTAAAATCGGTCATATTTTCCAAATAAATGGCAATGTTTAATTTATTTTAGGTTATGCAAACGTTTGAGCACAACTGTAATTCACTAAAAACAAAAGAAACCTTAAATATATGAAAGCTGAACTCAGAAAGCAACGCAACATTGCACACAGGGGAGTGCCGTCTTGAAGAACCAGTATACACAATTCTGTAAGGCAGTATTCTTGAGAAGACATCTTGTGCAATATTGTGCATGCTGTGTATAAGATGGGCCAGCAGCCAACAGAATAAATATATATTCACTGACAGTTCACTACTCATTAGCAATAGATTCCCCACCCCTGCAGAGACTCCTTAAAGAGCCTAACTGTGGAAGGTAAAAATGTCCTCCCATAAAGCTCCTTAGAGCAGTGAGCCTGTCTCATTCAATTACTGAATGTGCTGTTGTGAGAATGCGGCCTGTATTTTTTTAAAAGTGTCTTTTGGTTGATTACCATCTTAAATGAGTCGAGACCGATTCCCTCAAACAAGCCTCCTTTCCTGAGCAATTTATTAAGCCTGTTGGCATCTCATACACACACCACAGCATGAAAAATATTACACTGGCCACAACAGACGGATAGATCACATTCCAAAGTGATGCGTGTTAGTGCAGGTAATCTTTTCATAACCGTATCTATTATAACCTTATATATATATTTATATATAAAGTAAGCTGTACGATTTGGTGCATCAATGCATAAGGTTTTGATGGAAAACATGACATATCATCTTTACCTCTTGATGTCTTCTTTGTCAGCCACTTCATAGGAAAGCTCAATGTTAGGGTAGCGGTTACAGAAACGTGCCACGTCAGCCATCTGAGTATCTGACAGCTGTAAAAGATTAACTCGGTCCTCATCTTCCATCTCCATGATGTCAAAGATGCTCTCCACTCCCTGGATGGACAGAAAAACACAACGAAATAAATTTGTAATCAGCGACAGGAAAAGGATAAGAGTAAACTAATAAATATAAGGAAAAATAAACTCCACATTTCTCACCTTTTCTGTACTGCGTTTAATATGCTCTGTTGTGAAGTGTGGCAGCTGTTTTAGATAGGAGTCCTTAGACCACATGGCCTGTGTCACCATCTGGGCTAGCTCCATGGCAGCCAACGCCGGACTCAACCAGCCATTGCTGGAGAGAACATCCACACATGCCTGGATGAGACGTATCGCCTATATAAAAGTGTAGGCCAAAAAAAAAAAAAATGAACAAAATAAATGTTATGTTAATGAAGGTCTCCCTTCTGCAACCAAAACAGTGATGCACTGTGTTCTGACCCCTTTCTATGGTACTTCCTTTTAACTGCAGAACAGGAACACCTCACAATAGCTGCAGTTTTTGAGTTGTTCAAGTCGTCTAGCAATTACAATTTGGCCCTCGTCAAAGTCAATAAAATCCTTACATTTGGCCATTTTTTCTGCTTCCAACACTTCAAATTCAGGGACAAAATGTTCACTTCCTGCCCGATATATCCCCCCCCCCCAAGATCCAGGCGCCACTGTATAGAGATATTGTAACTGTGTCTATGAGGCCGCTAACTTTTTTTCCCCCTTTGACCTCTTGAACAAATGACGGGCTCATGAGCGGCCAAGGCTCACGAATGCGTGTAATCCGCGTTTCATATACTGTCTACAGGAGTGGGGAAAAGAAATGTCATTTGGATGAGAATAATGTTTAGTTTGAGAACTGTTCTCATTGCATTTGGCCATATCTCATCGTTTCTTTTACATAAAAAGCTTTCAAGTAATACCAAATGAAGACTCTAAAAATCTTTCACAATGAGAATTGAGTACATATTTCACTCACCTTGCTGAGGATCTCTTCAGTGTCAGACTGAAGCTCAGCACTCAGCTGCATACGGGACAAATGGGCTTGTAAAAGCAGGTTGGTCTTCACATGGGGGTCATTAAACTTGGGATTGTTCAGTTTGTGAGGCACCTTCGGGGCCAGCTATAAAGAATAAAATAACAAAACAAAACTTAACTCCTGAAGTCACATTGCCTCTATGATTTTTTTTTTTTTTTTTTAGAAATTGTGTATATAAAACTGACCTGATGGAGCAGTGTGTCTTCATGGTGTCTGATTGGTATGTTCTTGTACTCAGCTGCATTGGAGATGATCTCAATCAGACCACGGATTTTCGTCTTGGCATTCAGTGACATGCTGAATAACTCTGGAGACAAAAGAATAGCATTTTTGTACGTTGTTTTTAGTGGACCAAAACCGCTTTGTTTGTGTACATCAATATAGTGGAAAAAAAAAGTAAAAGAAAATATCTATGTGGCCAGTATGCAATCTTCCAATAAGAAACGAGGAAAGTAAAGAGTAAGCCAATGTTAGTGTATCACCTAAATAGCTTTCTCACCTATGGTGGTATAGTTAATGTAGTAGTACGCTGCAATCATGCCCAGATTGAGAGGGGCAACATCCATTTCATCCTCAATGCTGATGCACTTGGACTGCTCCAGATCCTGCAGTGTGTTCTCCACCAGTTCCGACAGATGGTCTGACAGATGCCGATGAGACATGCCTGCCATGCACACGAGGCAACAACAAAAAACAAAACAAAAAATGCAGACAAAAATTATTTAAAAAATAATAATAATGAAATAGTAGGTAAACATTTGACTAGACTTCTTGGGAGCACATACGACTGGCTTACCCTGAAGATTGTAGTAGTTAGGGTTTTGGGTCATTCGGCGATAAAGGAAGGTCCAGGTTAAATAGTCCACGGCATCCTGTTTGTTTTCCACTGTCTTGGTCACTATCTCCGCATTGAAGTGGTCATGAAGACGATGGTCCAAATGGGATTCAACTGGTAAAGGCTCATAAAGGAACTTCTTGAAGAAGTCCTTAAATATAAAAGAGAAACAATAAAGTTACATGGTAATCATGATGAAACCAGCATTAAGAAGGTTTACGGCTTTAAAAATGTTTTACCTTTTTAGAGCCCTGGCACATAATGACACAGCAGCCTTCATCATCCTGTAGGGGACGATTGGCCTTCCCCACCATTTGAAGCACATCGTAGATTGGGTAATCCACGTAACTGACCAAAACAAATTTAAAAATGAAAAGAAAAAAAAAAATCAAGATGAATACACAAAGATATGATAACCATCATATGGTAACAGAATTCAACTGAAATACATACGCATGAATTTTTCCATTGTAATACTGTGTGTCCATGACAATGACCAAGTAGGCAGAGATGTTGGTTCCCCAGCAAAGAGAACGAGAGGCCACCACAACTTGAATGGCACCTATTATACAAGAAAGGAAGTGATGAACAACAGTGTACAAGCATACAATAAGAAGGCTAGTTTTAACAGACCAGCATTGTCTCAGAATGTTATAACCTAAAACGTCCAAGATAAAGAACAGGTAATGCATCCTTGCATTAAAATCTGTACAATGTCTTAAACTGTTTTCTGTTAAAAAACTGGAAGATGACAGAGTAATCTCTTTCTGTTCCTAGAACATTCACAGCTGCATTTCTGAATGAGCAGCATCTTCTAGCGGCAGAAAGACAGCGGTTTGATTTCAAGCTGTTTTCAATCATTTCAGCATTTATGAGTAGGTGAATTTATATTTCTTGCCGTGTTCTTAATTTAAGGTTCTTGCTTAACCTTAATTTTCATAATGATGTAATTAATGAGTTATGATCAACGGGTCAATAGTATCCTTTACAAAATGTCCCTCAGAAAAATATTTATTGAAATTCTAGATAATTACAAGTCAAAGTACAAAACCTCGAAGGCTTTGTTTTAATTTCGATGATCATGGCTTACAGTTTATGACAATCAAAAATCCATCATTTGAAAATATGAATTTCATAAAATCAAACAAAAAATTTGTTTGAATTAAAAAAATTAATTATTGCATCAATGAGGCATGGAATGGAGGCAATGACATACAGACACACAGCTGCCTGCATAGCTGGACATTTCTGAATGAAAAATTTTGGATTGATCTTAAATACTCTAATATTTTGAAATACTGGATTTGTAAGTGAGCTGTACGCTATTAATAATCAAAATGAAAACAACAAAAAAATTTTTAAACAGTTCACTTAATGTATTATGAATCAAGTAAAAAATGAGTTTCATGTTGGCATTAAATAATGAAGAAAAACACTATTTTCCATCGATATTCTAAAACTTATTACATTACCGACACACACACACACAGGCCATTTAATAGAATTTTGTCATTCCTGTGTGCATGTGCGTGTATACATGTATACACGTATTAGAATATTGATATTTATTCAATTATTTGTAATCAGTAAGTAATTAAGTAATTTTTTTAAGTCATTTTCACCATGCATTCTGATTGGAATTTTATGGTGTTGAAGGAAACAATCTTTTCATACCAGAGTTGAAGAGCTGTTCCACTATCCGGCGTTCCGTCATTGAGAGCCCTTCGTGCAGATAACCCACACCATTAGAAAGGGTCTCTTTCAGTGCACCATCAGAAATCTTCGCCAAGAATGGTGCCAAGTCTTTCTCAGAGCAGTGGAGGAACCTACAGAGCATTACTGAATCATCAAATCAGAGCTGAGAAGTGGACATTCAAAGTCTACAATTAAAAACCAGGAATGATATCTAACAAATTATTAATGTAAAGTATGAAGAGAAGAAAAGAAATTTTGTTCACTGCACCTTTGTGGAACCACATCAGCAGCACAAAACGTTAATATGTCAATGGCTGTGAGGCGAGTCTGTCTCCGAGAAGGCACAAACACCAAAGATGGTTTGGATGGAGAATGTTTCATGATGGTGTGGTACACAGGTTTAGCCATCGACAGTAGCCGTGTGTGTGTGTGACTCACGTTAAAACCCTGGAGACGGAAAAAAAGTTGATTTACAATAAGAAAATAAAAATATGAAATTAAATCTAACCATTTTTTACCTTGCACTTTCTTGCAAATCAAACAAGAAAAAAAATTACCTCATCAATGTTTATATTTGCCAGCAGTTGTTGTACCTTCTACTGGCAAATAAACCAAAAGTAAAATCAGTGTTTTATCCGAGGTCTGTACCTGAATATGAAGCTCCAGGGGCACAGGCCTGACATTTGGGTGAAAGTTGAACGTTGCTGTGGTGCTACAACCCAACCAGTGGGCCACGTCTTTTGCATTGGACAGAGATGAGCTTAGTGCCACAATGCGAATGGGACGCTCGATCTGAGAGGAAATGTACCTCATTCTTGAGCAGATTACTTCCAGGACAGGCTTAAACAAGATCAAAACAGTTAGTTAATATTACAATGCATTATTTCACAGCAAAAAAAAAAAAAAAAAGCCTATATTTCCCTAAATGCATCACTTCAACAACACTAAGTAGAAGCAAGATATAGAGACATCATGAAAACACACATCACTAGTGTTAATAAGCCTTACCCCATTATCCCCACCAATAAGATGAATCTCATCCACAATGAAGAGACTGACATTCTGGACATTCTTCCTCTGTTTCCATCGGCGGGACAAAATGTCCCACTTATCTGGGGTGCTGATGATGATGTCACCTTTTCCCAGCAGCTTGAGGTCAGTGCTGGTCTCTCCAGTGAGTATGACTACCTTCTTATTCAGACCTTGAAACTTCTGATGCCAATCTACAAATACCTACATGCAAACATAATAAAGTTTACTTTCTTTATTCCTATTACAGGGAGAATTTATGCACATTAATTAATAAAGTGTGCATTTGAGAAATCTACATTTTTCACTAAAACGGACAAGCAGCACCTTGATCACAAACAGCAAGGTTATTGGTAAAACTTGCAAAAACATGTGACCATTCTAAATTTACCATGTCAGAAAAAGTGGGTGTGGAGTCAGGACATATTACAAACTTGAAAATTATTACATTAGAGCTTTCAAAAGTTCCAAAATCACATGGCTTACTTGGCACTTATTAATTGTAGGAGAATCTTTGTTTCAGTTGTTTCTGTGATGTACTGAAATATAATTACAAGCACTTCATACGTTTCAAAGGCTTTTATAGACAATAACATGACATTTATGCAGAGAGTCAGTATTTGCAGTGTTGGCGCTTCTTTTTCAGGACCTCTGCAATTCGACTGGGCTGCTCTCAATCAACTTCTGGCCCAAATCCTGACTGATAGCAACCCATTCTTTCATAATCACTTCTTGGAGTTTGTCAGAATTAGTGGGTTTTTGTTTGTCCAGCCGCCTCTTGAGGATTGACCACAAGTTCTCAATGGGATTAAGATCTGGGGAGTTTCCGGGCCATGGACCCAAAATTTCAACGTTTTGGTCCCCGAGCCATTTAGTTATCACTTTTGCCTTATGGCA
Source organism: Clarias batrachus (assembly GCA_003987875.1). Taxonomy (NCBI): domain Eukaryota; kingdom Metazoa; phylum Chordata; class Actinopteri; order Siluriformes; family Clariidae; genus Clarias; species Clarias batrachus. Next base: position 130,482 of record QMIH01001448.1, read on the forward strand.
CGGTGCTCCATCGTGCTGGAGAATGCATTGTTCTTCACCAAACTGTTGTTGGATTGTTGGAAGAAGTTGCTGTTGGAGGGTGTTTTGGTACCATTCTTTATTCATGGCTGTGTTTTTGGGCAAAATTGTGAGTGAGCCCACTCCCTTGGATGAGAAGCAACCCCACACATGAATGGTCTCAGGATGCTTTACTGTTGGCATGACACAGGACTGATGGTAGCGTCACCTTTTCTTCTCCAGACAAGCCTTTTTCCAGATGCCCCAAACAATCGGAAAGAGGCTTCATCCGAGAATATGACTTTGCCCCAGTCCTCAGCAGTCCATTCGCCATGCTTTTTGCAGAAGATCAATCTGTCCCTGATGTTTTTTTTGGAGAGAAGTGGCTTCTTTGCTGCCCTTCTTGACACCAGGCCATCTTCCAAAAGTCTTGGCCTCACTGTGTGTGCAGATGCGCTCACACCTGCCTGCTGCCATTCCTGAGCAGCTCTGCACTGATGGCACTCCGATCCCGCAGCTGAATCCTCTTTAGGAGACGATCCTGGCGCTTGCTGGACTTTCTTATACGCCCTGAAGCTTCTTAACAAGAATTGAACCTCTTTCCTTGAAGTTCTTGATGATCCCATAAATTGTTGATTTAGGTGCAATCTTAGTAGCCACAATATTCTTGCCTGTGAAGCCATTTTTATGCAACACAATGATGGCTGCACGTGTTTCTTTGCAGGTCACCATGGTTAACAATGAAAGAACAATGATTTCAAGCATCACCCTCCTTTTAACATGTCAAGTCTGCCATTCTAACCCAATCAGCCTGACATAATGATCTCCAGCCTTGTGCTCGTCAACATTCTCACCTGAGTTAACAAGTCGATTACTGAAATGATCTCAGCAGCTCCTTTAATGACAGCAATGAAATGCAGTGAGAATTTTTTTTCGGGATTAAGTTAATTTTCATGGCAAAGAAGGACTATGCAATTCATCTGATCACTCTTCATAACATTCTGGAGTTTATGCAAATTGCTATTATAAAAACTTAAGCAGCAACTTTTCCAATATTTATGTAATTCTCAAAACTTTTGGCCACGACTGTAGATCGGTTCATCCCATGGTGGCACATTGCATGGCCATTGTTGGTGGAATGACTTATTATATTTTTGTAAATTTACTAGGAAAAATGTAACTGCGTAACCCTTGTTTGAGTGGTCTGTTAATACTGAGCAACAGTATTAAAAGGTGCAGTAACTAATTACATTATAATAATAAATAGGAAATTTCTCCTCTAAATCTGCTTGCTGTCTGTCAAAAAAGAGGAGCCAAAAAAAGAGGAAGTTGTATTAGATAAGACCCGAGTAAAGAGATGCACCCATACAGGATTAACTAAGGCCTGTGTAAAATTTTGCTATTCTGGAACTAATTTTTTTAAAATATCCAACTCCTGCGACGAATAAAATCGCCACGGTCTGCATACCTGTTCAGCCAGAGACTCCATGGGTGTGATGTAGACGCAACGGCCTTCCGAGTTGTGCAGCAGCATCCTAAGAATGGCAAACTCTGCACAGATGGTCTTACCACTGCCAGTAGGGGCTCCAACAAACACGTTATCGTCGCTGTTGTACACAGCATTAAACACTAGACAGAAGGGGGGGGGAAACAGATTCACTCAAATAGAAACAAACAAAAAACATTTGAATGTAACTACGCAATAAAGCAATAAATCAGGCATGACATCCTCAGTTAATCATCAGTATGTGGTTTTCAGCACAAGATGTAGTGAAACAGAAACTAGTGACAATTCGGAAAGCTAAGTGGGCCCAGGATCATAAGTTTTTCACTTTCACTCCACAAAGCTGATTATTCACCCACCGGGTACAATGACAACATAGTAAGCTTAAGATCGGCAAGAGTGAGGTGCGTGATTAAACATAGCAATAACTTGGTTCAATCTAATCAGACCTGGAAAATTTAAATTCCTGAGGATATAAGGAATTTAATGACAACATGATGGATGCACTGGGAAACTGACAGGGACATGAATAGGAAGTATTACAAACTTGATAAAATGGAACACATTGAAGTCTATCCCAGGAGGCTTGGGGCATGGTAAGGGTTACAACCCTGGCCAGTGCCAATCCATCGCAGGGCACACTCACATACACACACTACTGACAATTTGGAAATGCCAATTAGCGTAATCTGCATGTCTTTGGACTGTGGGAGGAAACCGGAGTACTCGGAGGAAAGCACGGGGAAAACATGCAAACTCCATGCACACAGAGATGGGAATCGAGCCTGGCCAGGAATCGAACCCGGACCACAGTAAGACTATTATTTTAAATATCTTCTCATTTCAAAAGATCTGTACCATATTGTGAGCACTTTTTATTAAAAGGAAATCCCATCATTACATTTTTGATAAGTATGGTAACTACATATATATATATATAGCCAGGAGTGTACATAAATGATGACGAGTTGTTCAAATAAGAAGTACCTTGGGTCTGGATAGGGTTGAAGAAAGGAAACATGTTTTGGTAGAGACATTCGAAGGCAGCGTTCCTAAGGGCAGATACAGGAAGAGGTTGCAGATCGAGCAGCTCTGTTGGAGGCGGGTACTTCTCTGGCAAGATCAAATGGCGGAATGAAACTGGTAGCTGGGTCTCGCATGCTAGGTGACAGAAGGAAAAAGTGTAAACATTTAGCACATGGTTTCACATTCACCTACTCATTCAGGATTAAAGACTCTTAACTTACATAGCCAACGATCTGAGGCGACTCTGATGAAGTACTGTGGAGGCAGTGGCTCAAACACGGGCACAAAAAATGTGACAAGGTGCTCGTCCTGAGCATACTTTGCCTTGAGCAGAAAATATTCATGGTGGAGGATCACTTCACTGTCAACATCTTCCACCAAGATCCAAAATGCCTCTGATGAGCCATGTATCTAAGAAATTATTAGAGAAAATTCAACTAGGGATGCACCACTGACAAATAAGATCATGCAGAGGTTTAAAATACAGTTTGTTTCCTCCATCAATTATGTACAAAATTGTCAATTGGATGGTATGCCAGCTATGCTAAGCAAAGAGGGAGATGACAGGATCCTTAATTTTGTATAGGTGTAAATGTTAAATATTTGTTTAAGTAATTGAATAATCAACCAAGCTATCATACACCTAACTAACCATACACCTTTCTGAAAAAAAAAAAAAAAAAACTGGCCACGTATCAGTTGGAGGCTAGGAATTGAATTCATTAATGTAATCAAAACACTGAATCAGAAACATTTTGAATCATAAAAGTTGTGAACAGAAATTGTAGTGTGTGCAAGCCGGAGCTTTACACCTGTACTTTACCAGCCTTTTTCTAGTTAAAAAAACAACAACAATATATTATTCACAATGGAGCGTAGTCATAACCCTGACTGACCAACTGACCTTTTCATCCCACTGGAAGTCGGGTGTGATTGTGAGCTCGACTTTAAGCGTGGAGCGGGTGATGGGCTGCAGATGCACTGCTAGATCCAATTTGGGGAATTGATGGACATACTTGTGTATGGTTTTTCCCATCTTGGGCATACGAATCAATTCACCTAAAGAGAGATTTTTTTTTTATTTTTTAATGCAATTCATAGGTTAAGGAAAAAATGTATTTGATCTGCAAAAAACAGATGATTTCTATGAATGTAGCACTTACCGATTTCATTGTGGTTGAGGTCATACAGTCGTTCAAATGGAAAGCTTTTTTTCTCAATTTTCTTGATAACTTCTTCAGGAAGCTTGCGGAACTGTCGCAGAGGAGACATAGACTGCCACCTGAGACAGAGACATGCATGTAATGTTTACTATAAATGTACAAAGAAATATTGTAAAAACACTTAGAAAATGGATTCATGACACATTTCAATTAAAAACATGAAATGTATAAATTATAATAGCTTACATCCTTTTGTCGATCATTTTGCAAAGGTTCATGGTCTTGTCAGTGAGTTGTGCCCAACCACGGCTCAGAACAATCTCAAAGATGGCTCTCATGAGCCGACCTGCACTCTGTTCACAAACAAAACAAGATAAAAAAAAAAGTTTTTAGTGCTGTGAGGATTGCAGGAGAATTAACAGTATAGGGTGGTTTATTACACTAAAGAGAAAAGAAAGATTCAGCAGGAACTTGCCTGGGTGACGTAGACCATGTCGGCCATTAGAGCAAAGCCTTCCAGTTTGAGCTGGGAGATGTAAGCCTGAAGCAGCACATTTATCTAAGAATCGGAGATTATACATGGTGAGGGCCGATATTACAAGTGAGCATGTAACAACTTTTCAAGCTCACACACATATACACACACACATATACACACACACA
>QMIH01001449.1:2290-12572 GCA_003987875.1 Clarias batrachus
TCTTATGCCGGTGCAAATTTCTATTCTTATGATGAAAATTCATATGGTAGAGCATTTGTATGCTAAGGTTCCACTGTATGTGCTACATTTGTTTAGAATTGCAACTAAATAAAAAAAAATATTATTAATAATGAAAATAATAATAATATTGGATCGCCAGCTAGGTATCGTGATGTCCTCTGGTGAGTCCCATCAAATGCAAGGTATTATATTTAAAAGGTAAAACGTAAAGAATAAAACGCTAAAAGAAATGCTGTTTTATCAAAATCATCAACAGGAACGTGGTTAATAATCACTTGCTTAACCACATCACTCCAATAACAGCTCAGCACAAGCGCTTTATTATTGTTAATGATAAAGTATGAAATTAAGCAGTTAATGATTTGTTAATGTTAGACTGAATATGAACTTTGTAACATGAAAAAAAAAATAACCATAGAACTAGAAGCATGTAACTTTCACATAAACACCACACACACATTGAACAGCTGTGATTATCACTTGCTCTGCTGGTTTAATGGACTGAAACATGACCACACATGAGAAAAAGGTTTTCCATAGATACCGAGATACCCTGTATGCGCCAAGTTATTACATCGGACCTGATTCAATTACAGGGGACGTTACGTTCCCTTTCACACTTTATTGAGCTTGTATTTTTGCCCMGGCGTGTACAGCTAGGGTTCGTAAGTTTCCTGCGGAACAAAGTGATTTGGCAGCGTTTCAAATCAATTGCACTGTTCTCAGATAAAGAGGTCTTGTGATTCTTTATTAAAGGTCCACCGAGCATGAGTCTCCTATTCAACTGCTAAATCACTAGTACCATTTTTATTCTTATTGTTATTATTAGTAGTAGTAGTATAATGCGTAGTAGTAGTTGTAGTCGTAATCTTGGAGAGAAACGTGAGTCTAGGGCACAAGTTGTGAATCTGAATTTTTGATTATGATTAGATTAGAATATGATTCTTTTCCTTATTCTAAAATAAATGAGAAATGGAAGATTCGAAACGACAGCGATATAGAGTGTTAAATGTTTTCTTAACAAAAACGTTAATATCTCACATTTTAATTATGTCAAATCAAACTGTATGCAATTTTGCATTTATTATTTATTTTATGCTCTTTCGTGACCTTAAAGAGATAGTTCAGATTTGTTTTTTTTTGTTTTTTTTTTTTGTCAAAATTGAGATGCATATAAGTACATTACCATAAGTCCTGGTTGTTATACATTTGAAGTTTGTCAAGGACAATGTAAGTAATTGGGGCCAAATTCCACAACCCTTGTTCCATGCAAATATGCATTACAAAGTTCAGCTGAGACTCGTATGAGGCTTCTGCAGGCACACTGAGCTAAATCGAGTTATGGCGTATTTAGTACAAATTGAACTCTTTCCTTGAACCTGAAACAGCWTTTTTTTTTGACCCGCATTGTTTTTGCAGGGAAATGTATAATGATCAAGGCCTACAGTAGGTCAAATGTACCTCAATTTTGACCCTATCCTTTGAATTAAATAATGATATTGAATCAACAAGCTCTCAAGTTCCTAAAAGATCATCAAAAAAATCGGCACCCAGCAAAAAAAAAAATACACCATGTTTTTCTTTTTTTTTTAATACTGTGAACATCAATTGAATATTCTACCTAGCGTACCCTTTTTGGCGATTTTAAGTCAAAAGCAGCTTTCGATCATTTATCATCGATCACTAATTACAACAACGAGATAAAAACACTAACAGAAAATACAACACCACATTTGTTCCTTATCACAGATGGCACATGGAGATGGTTTGGTTCGGCRTAAACAATGAATAATTACAGCGCAGTCCTCGAATGAAACGCGGTGGTATGTTTTTACGGGTACGTGAATGATTGAAGGTAGTTTTTTTGGTCCCAGAAACGGCCTATAAAAAGGCAACGTAATGCCTAGAAACTGGATTTAAAGCTGGCGTGATCGTGATGTTTCATTTYCAATCCAGCGTGCTACAGTATAGTGGAGAGGACGACATAAATATTCAAGTTTACGTACTTATAGACTGCGCYGTAATCAACTAATACTAAAAAACAAATACCCACTCAGGAAGAGCACCATTTCAGACAAATATTCTTTCCTAACACTAGCACAGACCTGCACCGTCCAAAATATTCCCCTGATTAAAATCTGTCACTAAAAACGACATCTTACAAAGCGGCTGAGCTGGGGGCGTCCTTGAGGAGAGACGGAGGAACGGAACTTTGGCACGTCGTAAAAACACGATGAGATGGGTGGAGTTTTTATGGCCGTGTTGGGAGGAGAGCAGTTCTTCATTCCTCTCATAATCCTTTGTTGAAGTAAACTCTTTCGACTCCGGGGTGACTGGCGTGGATCTTCTCCTGCAGCTCGGGCTCCAGACGGCTCACGGCCATCGAGCTACACACACACACACACACACACACACACACACACACACGTCGCTTTTTAATCCCACTGTCTATTTTAAGTGAAAATGAATAACTTGAACACGATTCTTCATGAAGATCTATTGACTACTCTTCACTAATATTAAACAGTCAAAGTGGATTCTAAATGGTCAGAAGGTCTTGATTCGTTTCTATGACGACAGCTCAGGCAGTAAATCAAATCTCACATTTATATCGTATGGACTTGATCGTRTAGTTTCTATAGTACCATGTACAGGATGTATGATTAGGACTTGCTTATGGGTGTGATGCGCAGGTGTCCACATATTTTTGGCTATATAATTTATGTTAGAAAAGTTCTTCATTATAGACGTGTTTACATTTCCTGCCTTCCTCAAAGAGGTGACCGTAACTCTGCTTCACATCTGGATGCATCACATTACTGCTTATTTATTTCTAGCAGCATGACCAGTTATTAAAATCTATAACTTTAAATACAAGCAATCATCTTTGCTCAACTGCATTCTATTAGTTTTATTTTGTTATGTATACATTAATGTTCTTATTTAAAAAAAAAAAAAAAACTAAATCATATAAATAAAGTTGACATGGCTAGAATGTGTTAAATATCACACAGTATAAATTAACTTGACATGATATTGAAATCCATGATGTTATATACCGATATATTGGAGCTTAATTGTTACGCACCCCCTTTTTCATGATTTCTATGATTTAATCTTTTTGTTTGTCGCTGTTGTACGACTAATACGAAAATGGAATATAATTTATTAGAGGCATTCCAAGTTTAAYCGGAACTTTAAACAGATGAAATTTCTGTAGAATGGCATAAAACCGATTGACTTCACGCACAGTACGGTGATAAGACTCATAGCCGCAGTAAAATATTTGAACGTTTTAAAGAGGCTGTACATCCGTGAATCAAGAGGAGCCCACTGCAGTTATTCCCATGTTTCTTAGGAAATCACAGCCTGGTTTGGTCACCAAAGGCACCATGTTTTTGAAAGACAATGCACAACCTCAGGCTTCACACTGCACCACTTGCACTTGCACAGGAACTCGGCTGTGAGTTATTACCCCGTCYCCCATACAGTCCTGACCTCACTCAAAGCCGTTTCCACATGTTTGGGCCATTAAAGGAGATTTTGACATGTCAGCATTTCAGAGATGAAGCAGGCAGTCTGAGCATGGCCCCCGGCATACTGAGAAAACATTCTACTTTGATGGTATCCAAGTGTTTTATACCCTGTGTGTTTGTTTGTATACTGTGTATTTTCTATTTAATTCATAAATTGAAATAATTTTTTAGACATTTTTGCTCAATAAAAATTGTATGCATATATTTATTTATATTACTTAGTAATCTATTATGAAAATGGATATTCTGGTTATTTTATTTTTATTTTTACTTATTCTTTTAACTTTATCCATTTTATTTTTTAAAATTATTATTACTTTATCAGTTTTAAATGTCAACTTGAAATATTTTTTTATTTGATTCATGATTTACTATTTATTACTTATTTGCTTTTCTAAGCCACAAATTACATTTATTTATTTATTTAATCTTAAATAATAAATAAATCTTTATTTATGTATTTAATACTTGAAAACTATCTTTTAAAGAAATAACTTCATTGCGCTCACTGAAACATTCAAGATGTGACAGACTGCGGAAATAACTTACCAGTAAATTTCAGCTGCATTACATAGTTAACATACGCTTCGTCGAGGCTTTTATTATGAAGCTAAAAGTCAACCTCCAATCAGTTTAAAAATAAAATCAGCTCTTCTTTTCTCACCTCTTCTGTGGGAACAGCGCGCAGCACAGAGGCGTGGCGAACACCAAGCTGTGAAGAAAAAAAAACACATGTTTACAGAGGTCATGAAGGTCACAGATCTCAAACAAAGCCGCCTAACACACCACCGATTCACCTCGGGCTACTCACCAGAATCCCACCAGGCCGACCTGAATGGGCGCACTCATCCACGGGAACCTCTGAAAAGACAAGAAACACAAAATCACCCCGGTCGTTAGGGTGGAGCTTCTGTAGAGCCTGGCGACTGGGGTAATGAAGCACTGGGATGTGAGGACTGAGCACGCTCAGACCCAACACTGCTATACTCATGAAAAGTGGAGTGCTAACTATAATAATAATCATAARAAAAACWGTCAAAAAGTTAAAGATGTACCTTCAGGAATGCCTTCTTTTCCAGGGAGTTCATTAAAAATGGTGGAATTGCTAAAAAACAAACAAACAAACCAAAATTTTATAATCGTTTTCTTGAACAACTCACTATACAGTGGAATCATGGAATATAAATGCCCTCATTTATGAATTTTCGCCTACATTGTGCGTTGGTTCAAAACTTGTTTACATCAGTCGAAAGCCAAGCAAAGCRAGTTTGCTAATGTTTTTGTGTATTTTTTTGCATTTTAAACAAGATTTAGTGAAGACAGAGCTCCATGGCTCCCAAGAATGTTAGTAAGGACGGCAAGAAAAAAAAGGGCCACTTTCAGTTTCGCTAAAAAAGCAGCCAGTGCTAAGAGGAATCATAATTTAAGGTTAAGTCTATTTATTTAATATTTTACTTCATTTACATGTCTGTTTTGACTGTTTTAATATCCCAAAAATATAAATATGGTGTTTGAAATTGGTACTATTTGTAATATTTTTGGGTAGCTGGAACAGATTACCTTCATTTACATTATTTCTTATGAGAAAACTCGTATTGCAATACGAAATTTCACCTTAAGAACTCAATTCAATTTGTATGCCGAGGTTCCACTATAATGTACATAAAATAAAATAAGTCAACTCCCCACACACCACAGCACACAATGAGGCTCATTTATCACTCTGGGTTTACAAGAACCGAACAGAACGTCTGTAAATGTACGACGAATGTGAGACGAACCCATTCCAGGAGAGGCCATGAGGATTCTGGAGATCACCACTTGTGAGATCGCCTGCTGCGCCGCTTTCGAAGACTCCCCTAACCGATTACCGTTCTCATCCATCACCGGGATGCCGTGCTTCAGCTCTCTGGGAGGGAGATACAGCACACACTCATGATCAACCGGATGTTCCCCTTTTTGCTAAATTGCGCATCATACAGTACATGAAAGGTTTACCTTTGCCTCATCAGTGGAATGTTGATACAGTTAGCAGCAGCTACAGCAGCAAACGGCACGAAGCGTCCTACGAGTGGGGAGACATGCTATGGGGAACAAAACAACAGCCCAGATTTAACAGCTATTCGGGACTTTTGTAAAGACAGTTATGTAAAAGTTTTACACTTATATTAAAATCAAACTTAAGCATTATATTCATCATTTAGTATGAGCTTGACTGGTATTAGGCTAACTTTTACTCCTTAGTGTTCATTTTTAGTGTTTTTTTTTTTCTCACAACTCTTAAGATTATCAAGATTAAGGTTCTATGTTAGCGACATGTTGCATAAAAACAAACGTTAACCAAAAAAAAAAAAAAAACTAACATAGGAAGATAAAGCTAACTGAACTAACTTGTGAGAGAATTCGGTTAAATTTACAAATGAACAATAATCTTGTGCTTAAAAGCTACACGCTTCTATCACAGCAAATAAACATGAATGCTAACAAATGAACATTAGCATTAACATTAGCATTCGTTTTTTATTTAGTACCTTTCAGTGTTAGTGTTAATTTGTTAGTTTAGCACTTACTCAGAGGGTTAGCATACATTTTTTACCTCAGTTTTTACTTACTATGTTAATGTTTATTTGTTAGCTGAGGTTTAACTCACTTTTAGTGTTAATATGTTATATTTTATTTATAAGGTGAGTGTAAATGTTTTAGCTGTGCTATTTTCCTCTTACGTTTATCAGTTTGACTTGCTATGTTGGTCTTCAATTGCAGTGTTGGGTGTAACGCGTTACTAAGTACAAAGTAATGAGTTAGAGTACACGGATTAAGTTTTTGATGTAACGACTAATCTACCGCATTAAGTCCGTCATTTACGTACTCAGTTATTTAGTTGTATTTTCAAAAATGTAATCCGTTATTCAGACAATTTATGTAATCCGTAAGCCAGACAGCAGTGATTCCGTGTGTGTGTGTGTGTGTGTATGTGTGTGTGTGTGTGTGTGTGAAAGTCGGCCTACAGGCCACGTCCCCAATAACCCGTCCCCACCTCTGTTATTCCTGTTGTTATTAGTGCTTGGATACCATATACAGTAGATAGCCATGCTCCGACTGCCTGCTTCATGTCTGTAATGCTGGCCTCCCAGGAACTCATTTAATGTCCCAAACAAGTAGAAATGGCTTGGAGCGAGGTCAGGAATTCATTCACAAGAAATTGCATCACAAGTCCTAGTTTGACACGAATGCCCGTCATAGTTGGAAAATGTCATGTCCTCATATGAGGACATTCAGGTGACAAGAGGTTAAAGCACATTTTGATCAAATCTATATGGAAGGAATGAAGCTTAAGCAAGCAAGCCTTCTAAGCTCCACCCACTTTATATCAAAAGGGAAAATTATTTTTAAAAAGATGACACAAAAGATTCATACTCCACACTGTGGCCCGCAGCTCTTTAACTCTTATTTTTCACATCAGTAAAATAGATGAATATTAGACAATCAAATTGTTTCCAGGAGGCCGAAAATCTGTATTTGCACATCACAATGACAGACTGCATGAGGTGAAATCTATACATATAATAAAAATGTAAATGTCTGGTGAAAACTATATTACGAATCAGGTTTTGGTTTATTTGGCCGAGCTTGAGGAACATATAGTAACATATAGGCTTTGTTTCAGGAATATAAGATTTGAAATGGAAATGGAAAATGCCCTTATATCATAAAAAATAATTTGTTCATCTCAAAATTCAACAGATGGCGCTGTACATTTTTAATATGCGCTTATGAGTGTGCAGTTGAAATCTACCTATGAAAAGCGATCTCACACCTTCATTCCGCSCACTTCACAGTAACATGTAAAAATTTTTGCTCAATCCAAAATTCAACAGATGGTGTTGTACATTTATTAAAACGCGCTTATGAATGTGTAATTAAATTCCACGTGAACGAAATCCCAGGCACATCTAGTATGATAAAGAAAAACACACTATGATATTCACTGTGGTATTTGGTTTGCAAAACCAGCCTGCTCTTACATCAGCCCTCGAGTCGTCCTCTCTGCTCATGCATATGCAAGCACACACGCGTACTGTATAGGTTTCAAAACGCCGTAGGACTGTACCTTTGCTAGTGCGTTGAGTCCTAAAGCCGTGGCCACAGCTCCTGTCGTAGCTGAGACGTACGCCATGCCGAGCTGACTGGACACAACCGATTAGCGGGTCAATAATAAGGTCGAAAGTGTCAGGAAATGTATTTAGAGAGGTTTGATTGAAACAGCAACTTACTTTACTGTAATGGGAGCGTCACCACTGCGGTTGGTGTAGTTGACTATGGCATTGAAAGACTGATTGATCCACTGCCAGAACAGCACTGCAGGAGTCGTCCTGGTGTTGGGGGACAAAAATGAATAAATAAATAAATAAAYGTTTAACATAATACTTGTTGGGCCACTTAATTAGTAACGTCTGCACCACTGCTTATTGTTGCAATTGTCCAATCGGTCAATTATGTAGGAAAATTGCAATACAGTTCCAGTTGAAGTTTATATAAAATGTCACAGTCGGGTTGTTGGCATGGTGTTTGACGCAGATTCAGGAACTGCTCGTCTCTTGGGATCGTTGGCACAAAGGATAGTGCAATAAACAAACAAAAAAGGGCCAGCAAGTGACAGTTCCATGGACTGACACGCCTTAGTGATGAGAAAGGTCAGGTGAGAACAGTCATGATGGTTCGAGATGACTGGAAGGCTATGGTTAGTCAAGTAGCCACTCTGTGCACCCGTGCCGAACAGAGAAGCATCTCGAAACGAGAGTCAAGCTGATCCGTGAAGAAAAGAAGAAGACTGCATCAGTCTGGCAATAAAAGGAATCTAAAGCTAGAGTAGGTTTCAGAGAAATTGAACAGCTGACGCGTGAGGGGAAAACAGCTATTCAATGCATTTTTATGAAAATTATATAACACAAAAAATAGTGCCTGAGGACTAAGACTAAATGAAACGGATGTTTTTAAACATTCTATATATTCTTTAGAGGTGTCATTTCTTTTGACACATTTTTCAAGAGAAAATCATAAACACGATGATTATAAGAAAGCTGTAATGAAGTGTTGATTGACAGGAGTGAATCTTATCCCTCAAACACAGACAGCACCCACTTATACTCTGATACACTTATACTGAATTTCATGCTATGGGTGGCATTGGTATAAAACAGAGCTGCAKTGTTTTATTTTTTTAATGGTTTATATCCCTCATTCAGTTCAAAGCAGATTCCCACCCACAACTACCAATCAGAGAGGAGGAAGGCTTCCACATTCATCCTCCTAGACACATCAGAGGCAGCTTCCACAATTATGAGCTGACAGAAGGGCTTCGTTTGGTTAGCACTGCTCTCTTTGAGTGACAGAAGAACGTACAGTAACACCTCCCTGAGAGCATGGAATTCTTTCCTCTTTAGGTATGTCATCATCCRGATTCCGCCTCAATACACGACCAGGAATTAAGAGTGTTTTCAAGTGGTTCCTGGTTCTGCTCACCTGTAGAAGGTCATCATGCAGCCGGTGATGGTCATATTCATGGGCACCTGAGCGGACATGCGGCCGATCAGCAGCATCTTCTCACCCGTGTCTGGATGGAACGCAGAGTCAAAAATGTATTTGGCCCTCCAGAGCTCATCTTCTGTCAAGCCTGGGGAGACCACTCCCTTCCTGGAAGCAACAGTGCAAGAGAAAAGTGAAAATATGCAGTAAGTTCAACATTTTCTTTCAGTTCACACTTGGTACAAGGTTTAATTGAATCTACAGTACAAATAGTTTTTTTTCCACCAGTGAGAACATGTACACCTTAAAAACAGTGCTACAGAGCCTCTTAGATAGCTTAGTTTCACTTTGAGTTACCTGTAATCCTGAACGATCCTGCATGCTTTCTCGAGCTCCTCCTTGGACAGCAGAACATTACGTGGGTCTGTAACGGTAAAGAAATGTTTGGCTCTGCCCACGAAGGTCCCCTGATCCCAGCGCGGCTCTTTGATGTTTATCGAGGTGGAGAGCTCGGCCGCCATGCTGCCTAGGCAAAAAACAGAAGGGTATGTGAGGCTCTGCTCTGCTCACATCTTGGGGAGGAACGGCAGGTTAGACTCGTTCTGGTTCCCATTTATTAACAGCCTCAGGGCCATCAAGCTGGAAAAAAATAAAAACAGTTTTGGGAAAGCCTCTGCCACGCAAGGAGAGTCATGATGAGAGCGTTCCTTTGTCAGAGGTGACATCAACTGTCTGTGTCCTAAAATAACACTGACTAAAAATACACTGTCGTGCTTTTTGTCTGGATTAGAGAAGTCCCGAATCAGCACATCGCTACTATGGAAACGGTGAGGCGAACATCTGAAATCAGCTCCGTTTTCGTAAAGCCTGCTGTTCGCTCTCTCATATGAACTGAATGCATCTTGCATGTTAAGAGTATTAACAATAAGCCAATTATTAACACCTACCTACAGTACCTCAAATCATAACACTGAAAAAGAAACACTATCATAACAATTACGGATACTTTATATTAAAATTTAAATCTATAGAGCTAAACAGTGTTCCTCATCTTTTCTGAAGGACTATTCAAGCATTTGTCAGACATGTGTGAAACGTCTTTTATTGACTCAGCTGTGAATAGTCGACCTGCCTCGGGTAATATGCTCAAGGTGTGATCAGCAAGAACACACACGTGGACAAAATTGTTGGTACCCTTC
>QMIH01001449.1:19706-51491 GCA_003987875.1 Clarias batrachus
ATAGAAATTAATACGTAATTGAAAATATTTTTTTCTCGAAATCATGATATAATAATATCACGATTTTTCCCCTACCTGTTTTAAATACCTATATATTAGTTACCTGTGGATCCTGACACCTGCATGCTGCCATTACCTGCTGCCTGCTACGTGAGCCGTCGCTCTAGACGCTCTGCAGTCTGATCTGGGCTTTCGGTAGCCCTGAGCTCGGTCTGACTTTCCCGTTTTCGGCGTAGACGTTGTGGCCTTTTGTTACAGTCGTGCCCTACCTCTGCCTGTCGTATGTGCTGTCACTGTAGATGCAGTCTGAACCGGGTTGTCAGCAGCTAGGAGCTCGGCCTGATATACTCGTATTTTTTGCTGTAGATGACGGTGCCTGTTGTTAGATTGGGCGAGAAACGCCTGTGACACGCTTACAGTACGACATAAAAGTTGATGATGCACCGCATACTGTTAATTGTGCAATCATCCATCGGCAAGCACCTCCGGCCAAACAAACAAACTAAATTTTTTCCTGTTTCTTTACAGTTCCAAACCGAATTCACCTTTGTTTGAACAATCTAAATGATGTAATTAACCCAATTAATCCTGATTAAAGGTATTAAAGTAGCAACAGCATGATACAGGCACATAGCGTGCATATAAACTAATCACAACACACCATCTCACAAGGACAAACGCGTGTTTGATTTTATTCAGGGCTTCAAAATTCATGCATTATCGATTCATGTYGGATGTAGGAAAGCATGCAGCCAGTGTACACATCTGTAATGACATTAATTCATTGAGCCTTGTGCGATGCAATCCCTCAGGACTGTGTCAATGCCAGATGTGCAAGGAGCCTGTAACATGAGGCCAAGGTGCATAAACACACATACACACACATTTCTCTTCATTCTTTATCCTAGTAAGGAATTAAACCTCCTGATTGCAGGATTAGACTCTCTCACTTGTGCTGAATTAAATATCACACAGACACACTACAGCTGAACTTTGATCACTTTGGTCTCCATCAGGTCCGCTTAGGAGCTACACATTAACCCAGATATCAGTGCAAAACAGTCCGGACTCATCCTCCGTGCGTTATGCAACACCACCGACCCGTTAACCAACACACACATATACACACACACACACACACACACATATATACACACATACAGAGAGAGAGAGAGAGAGAGAGAGAGAGTAAATGTCTGGTGAGACTCACAGTGCTCCTCAGCAGTTCAATCTCGGCAGTCCACACACTCGCAGTGCTGAAGCTGAACTGGACACAGGGGGGATGAGGCGCCCTCCATCGAGCTGCACAGTTTTACACCCGATTTCAAAGTAAAAGCCCCCAACCATCACCACCACCAAATGTATTTATTTATTTATTTATTTATTTATTTATTTAAAGTAAATGATAAATGTAAAATGTGTATCCCCCCTCCCCCTACATAATGTCTATCGAATATTATATTAGAATTAATAATTATTATTATGATTTACAAATTACAAATTACACCAAACGAATTTGATTATAAAATAAGCAATATAAGAAATGCATGTTGTATAGGATTTTTTTTAAATGATAAATTATATATAATTTTCATATACATCATGCATTTTTATATTTAATGCTTATCATGCTTATTTTATAATAATAATCAATTCGTGTAATTCTTCATCATAAATATTTATTTAGTGTAAATATTTTTGTATTACAAGACAAATCCCTGACAAATACATGTGGCACAAAATAAACATTATATGAATATTTGTATTAATTAGTGTCAACGGCTGTCACGTGCCTGGAGTTAATTATGATAGTAATATCATATTTGATAATAATAATAAACCTATACATTTATGTTCTAATATGATATTTGATAGATTTGAGGGGCATTTTTAGTGCATAACAGAACACATGAAAGCTGTAACTGCACATCAGGGTTATTATTCCACCAAATACAGATTTCTTACCATAGTATTAACACAATTTGTTTACAAATTTACAAATTATTTACATTTTGTTTTATTTGACTTGTTAAAGCTTTTCTTCTGTTTGTTTTTAATTTTTTTATTTAATTACATTTTTAAAGCTTTTTTTTTTTTTTTTACAAAACAATAACAAACAGTAATGTAAAACATCACTATGATATAAAACACACACATATCCGCAGCAGTCTGAGGTGAGGGAGTGTAAAATACCAAAACTGTATGTGGTTAAATAAAAATTTTGAGTAAAAGCGAAGGTATGAACAGTT
This sequence comes from Clarias batrachus, assembly GCA_003987875.1. Lineage (NCBI taxonomy): Eukaryota > Metazoa > Chordata > Actinopteri > Siluriformes > Clariidae > Clarias > Clarias batrachus. The sequence goes on from QMIH01001449.1 coordinate 21,956, forward strand.
ATTTCATATTAAAACGGATTTAATAATCTCAGTGCTCAGTTTAAAAAAACACCTGCACCAATAGACATTCATTAGAAAAGCTAAACTTAATATTTTTACTGGGGTTAGTTCATATAAAAGCGCTGAAGTGGCATAAATAAATTTTAACGCACTAGAGTTATTTTAAGATGAATAAGGAATTCTTTAAACGTAAAAATGAATCTTTATCTGATCTACTTTTTCGATTTCTCATCTGTGATTCACTCTTTGATTAACGAACAGGGAATGTATTTGACTGACGATGAAAGAAGTACAACTTGGTGTAAACAAGGCGTCAGATACTCAACCTCACAGAATGTTATTTCTTTGTATTAATAAGTTAGACAGAGAGTTCTGCTGTACAGAAATACAGACAGACATGTACGTGGGCTTCAACCTGAAATAACAATATCACTGATATTATTATTAGATTAAGGCTGATCAGATTATTTTTAGCTTTAATCTTTTAACTATTTCTACAAACTCTAACTGTCAACAATGGGTTCTAATGCGAGTATAACAGTAACTACAAAGGGGAACAATACAATGTATACACACACCAGCAGTTGCTATCTATGCTTTTTTTTAAACCCAAAGTTAAGAATTATGGCAGCAATGTGTAGTTTAATTTTTTAAATGTCAGTAGTCACAACATCATCGATGCCTTCATGTGACGTCAGAAGAAGTCCACAGTGATTGCTTAAATGTTCAGTATTATCAATGAAAAGTGTGCCTTCTGGGTTACAAGAACGTGTCTTAAATCGTAAAAACGCTTCTTTAAATAGCTTTAAATACTGAGAAACTGTATTACTTTGGGCCTTTTTTAATTTAAATTGAATAAGGCAATCCTTGATATGTGTGTGTGTGTGTGTGTGTGCGTGTGTGTGTGTGTGCGTGTGTGTGCGTGTGTGTGTGTGTGCGTGTGTGTGTATTATCTGTTTAGGAAAGTCATTAACCGCTATACTCTATTTCTCTGCATTTGCCTTTAATTTTTGGTCAGGTTTATAAATATTGGAAAAGAAAAAAAAACTTTTTTAAATGACAGAATTTGAAATGAAACATTCAAGATGTGAGTGAAGTCAGGACTTTAATTCAAGGGGTTTGACAAAAGTATGGCATCAAACATTCTGGAATTATAGCAAGGCACTTCCAGGGTCCAGGTTCGATTAATGCTGTATGTTCTCCCTATGCTTGGTAAGTTCTCCCAGTTTCCTCCCACAGTCCAATGACATGCAGATTAGGCTAACTGGCGTTCCCTAATTGCACGTAGTGTGTGTGTGTGTGTGTGCCCTGCGATGGATTGGCACCCTGTGCAAMGTGTACCCCGTCTCACGCCCTAACTTTTCCTGAATAGGATCCAAGCACGCAGGATAAAGCGGAATAGACTATGAGTGAGTGAGTGAATTATAGCCTGTCAACCCGTCATTATAGATGTCAGAAAATGGAGATGACCAGAGTGAGTAGAAACCTCACACCAATCTAGGTCTAGGTTCAACCCCAGCAACTCATGTTTGCCACTGTTTGACCCTTGAGCAAGACCCTTAACTCTCAACTGCTCATATATATATAATGAGATAAAATGTAAGTTTCTCTCTCTCTCTCTCTCTCTCTCTCTCTCTCTCTCTCTATCTATCTATCTATCATGCTGAGTCCTGTCAGGTTTTCTGATAGTGATATTAGCTTTATCTCCAGAAAGCTCTAATAGCTCTGATTATTCAGAGAATTTTGAGAATTATCTTCTGATTTCTGAAAACCTTCCTAACACTTGCTGAATTTTCTGGCACCCTGCAGTTGCTTCATATCAATCATGCTTGTAGAAAGATGCTTCAGCAATGTGTTAATATGTTTCCTGTCAGTCCTCTAGGTAATAAGTGGCCTTCCCTCATCCATACCTCCCTTGAACACCCTGAGCCTCCTAAGACAGATCATGTCGGCCTGCAGTCATTCCCATCTTAACCAGATACTCCGCCCTCTCCATCCAGCTCAGTACTGTGCCCTGACGCTGAGGACGTGCTTCTGGTTCAATCACCTGGATTTGCTTTCATTGCCCATCCTTAAGGACATACTTGAGGAATGCTTTCGCCTCCCGGGTGCGAGGATTTTGTGCTTGCTTTCACCGCCTGGGTTTAAGGACATATTTTTGTCTTGTTTTCATGTCCAGTTATACCACAACCAATATGCCAATCCCGCACCCGGCCCCAATACCCTGTGCTTCGGCCTCAGTGAAAGATTTTGGGATGGGTGTCCTGGACCTCGCTCTGCACCCACGTGTTTGTGTGTAACTACAGTAGGCCTGTTTTGGGGTATGCCTTTGTCTTGCATCTGTTTTGTGTATCTATCTTGTTCATCGCTATTATATTTACAGTACTACTGTTTTTTCGTTTGACTCATCTCGGGTTTCGTTCCTAAATATGTCATTGTGTCGGCTCATATTTTGTTATCTAAGTCTTAAAGTCTGTATTTACACTGTGCTTGTGAGTAAAAGTCTGGCACTAAGTCAAACGTCAACTGCTGACGGTCAGACCGCTGTTGCATTTATGTGCGCAAGAGCAAAATAAAATGCTAAATCGCAGTTTTGTGCTTATGATCTACTTCCAATCATTTGACAGTGACGGTGTTTGGAAGCTCCAGGTCTGCATTGGAGGCGGGCACTTTCCTCAGAGCTCCGCCCTGAATAGGGACCCTCTCTAGAGCGAGGTCTGTATTCGCCAGGGGTCCCCCGGTCAGCTCCGCAGGGGTGCTGTCGATCGCCAGTGCACGACCAAAGAAGTTCTGTTTTACACACACACACACACACACACACACACACACACACACACACACAGAAAGAGTTGTAAGTATATTTCCTGTAACTGTACTTTCACATACAATAAAGTATCTGTACTCGAGTAGTTTTAATGGTGGATACAGTTTACTTTTACTCCACTACATCCTACAGCAAATATCTGTACTTTCTACTTCACTACATTTCTGCTTTACGTTACGTTGTGTAGCAAATGAAGCGGTAATATCGACTCCTTTCTAGTTCTGTAAAGGCTACAGTGAGCTAATACAAGCTTACTACTTTTGATATTTAAGTAAAATTGAAGGTAGAAGTACATTTGTAAATGAATGAACTGTGTTTTTACTTGAATAAAATGTTACCTATGGTATCTCTACTTTGTACTCAAGGACAGAGTTTGTGTACTTTGCCCACCACTGCACAACCAGTCATTGTTTAATATTCTGCCGAGGAAATATAACCTGTAATTGTTAGCTGATTTTTTTTAAAACAGCACACAGTCAGTTTTTTTTTTAAAAACAGCCATGCACGAATGCTAAAATCAAAGACTTTCAATAAAATGTCTCACACACACACACACACACACACACACACACACACACACACACATCTTACAGTAGTCTGCAGGCCGGGGATCTGAGTGGAGTGAAAAATAAACCCGTCTGGTTTCTCTCTTGGACGTGACGACTCGATAGATTTTTCCTGCAGCATCTTTGACTCCTGAAGGAAACCAAAAAGACATCAACTCTATCTGGATGTGAAGCATTTGCCTAGATTAGATTAGATTGGATTTGATTGGATTGGATTAGATTAGATTAGATTGGATTAGATCAGATCAGATTAGATCAGATCAGATTGGATTAGATTAGATTAGATCAGATTAGATTAGATTGGATTGGATCAGATCAGATCAGATTAGATTGGATTGGATTAGATTAGATCAGATCAGATTAGATTAGATTGGATTGGATCAGATCAGATCAGATTAGATCAGATCAGATCAGATCAGATTAGATCAGATAAGATTGGATTAGATCAGATTAGATTGGATTGGATTAGATCACATTAGATCAGATCAGATTAGATCAGATAAGATTAGATTAGATTAGATCAGATCAGATTAGTATTTGCAGTCCTGAAATCAGAAATGTTTACGGAATGATGACTTTATTAAATGCATTTCCCAACAGTGAAAACAACATCCCACCAGCTGATGTATACAGCATAATGAATCCAGTCATCACCTAATCAGTCTACAATCTGAATCACACACACACCTTCAAGATGTTGTAGTTGGAAATCTTAGCAACGTGATGTTCCCAGGCCTTGGCCGTTAGCTCCTGCTGCTTGCGGTTTAACTTGATCTGCATGATGATGAATGTTAAACAACCGTAAGCAGGCTGGATCTGACAAGTATGTCATATGGATATATGAAAAAACAAACATTCTCCACCTCTTCATATGCTTGTTTCTCCTGTTGGAGGTCGTCCTGCTCTTTCTGCTCCACAACGCTCTGCTGCAATGAGGAGACGTGTTTGGCTTTGTCTTCGCTCGACTTGGTGATGCTGCTGAGAGCCTCTGCATCCGGAGTGACGGGTCTCACACCTTCCAGCTCCAGCTCAGCCGTGACCTCGCCCCACACCTCGGCTACCTGCGCACACACGCACATACACATTTCAAAGGAAATAAAGTACTTTGGTTCTGTAACAGCAGTTATACATAAAATTGAATGAAAATAAGAGTCATAATGTGCCAAATATTGAGAGCCAAAAGTCCATCTGGAAACCTGCGAAATTTTTCTCAAGACATTAAAAATACATCTCTCTTTGGAAGCAAAATATTCTAATTACATTTTTTTATTTGTCCCATACACAACCACACACAATATGAGATGAGGGGAAATGCTTAAACGGCTGTGCGTGACCTAAAATAGACAGAATGTGCAAAGTGTGATTGTATACTGAGAAGTATCTAAAAAATCGAGAATTATGAAAGGCTAAAGATAATCAAGATGGTGTGTGGGTACGACAGCAGCAGTATGACTGAAACATGAAGTCTGAAATGAAATGATGTGTGTGTGTATGTGTGTGTGTGTGTGTGTGTGTGTGTGTGTGTGTGTGTGTGTGTGTGTGTGTGTGCGTGTGTGTCTGTGTCTGTGTGTGTCAGGAACAGTGTTATTGTCCATATTGTTCAAACGTGCAAGTAAATCCTCATTGTATGTGTAAATCAAGGACAACATATGAGCTGCGTGCAAATGTGCAATGTGGTGAGTAATGTACTCCATCAGAAAGGAAAAGGGGGTCTCGAGACTTTTGCACAGTACTGTATCAGTAATTATATTGAGCATTGGTGAGAAAATAGAGAGAAAAGAAGCTATTCTTGTTTTATAAACAAGAGTCTGTACATTGAAGAAATTTGGGAGAAAAACTACATTTAACGTAAGATGAGTAACAGAAAACATCAAGATCGTTTTTGGAATTTTTGTCTGTCTGTTTGTGCACACATCATGTAAAAAACTTCAAAACGGGTTTTAATGGGAGCTTGAGGGCTTTGTTTCATCACACTCGGCCCACAGGAAGAGAAGATTTGCTACTTTGAAATTTAAATGGAAAACACCCTTATATCATAAAAAACGACCTTGAAAAAATCATTAGATCATCTCCAAATTCAACAGATGGCGGTGTACATTTAGTGATATGTGCTTATGAGCGTGCAATTAAATTCCATGCGAGCGAGGTCTAGTTGTCCTATAAAGTGTTGCTGCAGCACATGCAATAGATGCACTTTATTACATCGTACGCCGGAAGCATGCATGCTCTAACGATATCTTGTTGTTATTTATAATAATGACAATAAAGTTGAAAGTTGAAGTTAAGTTGAAACTTTGAGACAGCACGTTTCTTTGGTTTTATGCTCACAGATTACGCAATGCTAGACTAAAGGCAAGGAATTTTACTTGTTCCTCCAGTACAAAAACTAAAGTAGCAACTTTTAAAAGAGAAAACCATCTAGAACACATTTTTAAAAATGATAAATAATTAAACAGGTGTGTTTAAATTGTTGCAGCTATTGAAATAAATTAAGTCATTTGCAATTTTGTTCTATTTCCAGTGTGATGATTCTTTACCGGATCACAACACACAGTCTTTACTAACCTTGAAGTCCAAGTAACTGCTCACTGTGCTCAAGGTGATGGAGTCTTCAGCACTCAGACCTGGCAGATCCTCAAAGCCTGTGAACACAATTAGTTCTCATTAGCATCTGATGTCCATCTGTCTGTCTTCTCTCTCTCTCTCTCTCTCTCTCTCTCTAAGACACTTACCTATCCTGCAGAAGAAAGCGTAAATATTGGCACGCAGGTTTTCTGAAACGTCTACAACTGCGGCGCTTGGGTAATTTGCCGGTATAGACTCCAGTGGTTCCTGCTCCTGATACATGGTAAAAAGAGGCTTCTTCTCATCTACAGATTGGAGATGCATCATCGATTAATCAAGGCATTGACAAAAAAAGTGAGCCAATGAAGTGAAAAAGTCCTATGTGAAAAAGTAATTGCCCCGAAACCTAATAAATGGTTTTCCCATCTTGGCGGCAACAACTGCAATTAGGCCATAAGGCTTTTACATCACTGTGGACTAATTTTGGTAGGCCGGCCATTCGGTTCGCCATTGTTCCAAGTTTTCTGCATTTGTGTAAACATGTTCTCCCCGACTTATAAACAAGGAGCACGTTCTTAAGTCCAATTTGTTTTTAAGTCAGACAAAGTGAGTCTTATATGCCTTTGACATGAATATACAGGGTGCGCCATTTATATGGATACACCTTAATAAAATGGGAATGGTTGGTGATATTAACGTCCTGTTTGTGGYACATTAGTATATGTGAGGGGGCAAACTTTTCAAGATGGGTGGTCACCATGGTGGCCATTTGGAAATCGGCCATCTTGGATCCAACTTTTGTTTTTTCAATAGGAAGAGGGTCATGTGACACATCAAACTTATTGGGAATTTCACAAGGAAAACAATGGTGTGCTTGGCTTTAACGTAACTTTATTCTTTCATGAGTTATTTACAAGTTTCTGACCACTTATAAAATGTGTTCAATGTGCTACCCATTGTGATGGATTCTCAATGCAACCCTCTTTTCCCACTCTTCACACACTGATAGCAACACCGCAGGAGAAATGCCAGCACAGGCTTCAAGTATCCGTAGCTTCAGGTGCTGCACATCTCGTATCTTCACACCATAGACAATTGCCYTCAGATGACCCCAAASATAAAAGTCTAAGGGGGTCAGATCGGGAGACCTTGGGGGCCATTGTAAATGTAAAGGGCCATTGTAAATGTAAAGCATACCAAATCTCTGTCCCCTTTCCCCACACTGCTATCATGTGGCCAACTGTAAGGAAATTAATCTCATGGTGAAATATAACAGTGTTGAAACACTGTGAACTCAGGACAGCTTTACAGGACAGACATTTTCTATCATTGTGCTCCCGGACTGATTAATTGAAACCGGTACAGCCAACTCATTTTATTGTTGGCATTTTATACAGGCCGACTTTAGACATTTTAGACATTTACTTATTAAATATTATATTGTATAGAATTGAAAATATTGGTATCTGGTGCACTGCAGTGTCTATTCTTTCAACAATTCATGTGAGCTACTTCCGTGATTGAACCAAAAGCAACATTGAACCTCATATCTGTGGAAATTCGTAACTCAAATGTTCGTAAGTCGGGGACTACCTGTCCTGCTCTCACCCTGGTTTGCTGGAGTCCCAAAGCTTTATAATTGTCTTAGTAACCCTTTCCAGACTGATACATGTCTGTGCCATGTCATGTATTATCTGTTTTTGTCAGACAATGTTCTTTTTAAGTGATTTCTTGATTCGACAATTCTGGCAGTAATTAGGCCTGGGTGTGGAAGTGAAATTTAAATCAGCATAAAAAAATCAGTCTATTTATAATTTAGCAAGGCATTTAGCATCATTTAAAAACTGCATTTTGTATTTTCTCAGGTTATCATTATATAATATTACAATTTCTTTGATGATCTTAATCATTTAAGTGTGACAAATACAGGGGGTGGGATTCAGGAAGGAGGCAAATACTTTTTCATGGCACTGTAATTAAATTCATATATACATAACCTATTCATATTCGCATCATAAATCATATAAGAACACATTCTCATTGTAGAGCAGAAGGCTTATGATTGTGCTCTTTGCATGGGCTCCTTTAACACTTTAACCCAGCATACCAGCGATTCGGCCGTGCTGGTCTCTCTTGACTCCGATCTCCTCTTCCTCCTTCCTCCAGAGCTGCAGCAGCAGTGCCGGGGCCGTGATCTCTTTCTCTCCTCTCCAGGCCTCGACGTGTACTAGCGATTTGGGGTTGTCGCAGAGCTCCAGCAACGTCGCCAGCACCATACCCTGCATGCTCCTGGGGCTCGACTGGCAAGAAATTCAACCACAGAGCCATGGATCCACCGGTGCTTCTGATTGGTGTGGAAAAGCAGATCTCACGCACTGGGTTTATGTTACTTACCTGGATGATGTCGAGTAAGAGAAACGCGCCCTCCTTTTCCAAAAACAAATCCTCTGTGGTATAGCAACCGACAATGCAAGTCCTCCATGATGTCACATTGGTGTGGAAAACAAGATTAAAACACAGAAAAAACGGTCAGATTTCAATACATACAGCATCACAGTAGCAGGATTTCTGAGGTGTCCATGAGACTCACCACACGCAATCTACAGCGGAGAGGACGAGTCTGTTGTGTCCCAGGCCGCTGTACAACCGAGCCAGGTCCGTTTTCAGATATCGGATCGTCACCTCGACGCCCTCTGCTCCGAACAAATCCTGCTCACACCCACATGTTACATACGGTTAACTTCAGGTTTAACTTCAAAACTAGACGGTACAAAAAAGCGGATGAGCATCTGACCTTCCTGTGCATGTCTCCTTCACAGAGGCTGGCCAGAGTGACCAGGACGTCCGTCTGGATCTCCACAGACACGGTGTCCTCTTCCTCCTTCCTCTCCTGGAATCTCTTCAGCAGCCCTGAGAAGGATGAAATATACATAAAGCAATATATATATATATAAACCCACAGTTCAAGCTGTACAGTAGAAGTACAGGTAGTCCCCGACTTACAAACAAGTTCAGCTCTGGAAGCACTTTGTAAGCCAGATTTGTTCTTAAGTCCCACAAAGTGAGTCGCCTTTGACACAAAYACCCAATATCCAATTGGCTAAATCTCTGTCCCCTTTCCAAACACTGCCATCATGTGGTCAAGCAAATTTAACCGCGCCTAAGGAAATAACTCTCACGCATGAAATGTAATAGTGTGGTCTCTGAGCCTTTAAATCACGAGGGGAATCCCGCAAATAATTTTGTCTCAGAGATCATTTTTATCTTTTTATCATCGTTCTCCTGGACTGATTTATTAAAACCRTTGAGGCCGTCTGAAAAAACACACTGAAAATATTGTAAATAATTGTAAATATTGCAGTGTGTATTTTTTGTACAATACACGTGAGCTACTTCCGTCCGTTCGTATCTACGGAAATTCGTAACTCGGATGTTCGTAAGTCAGGGACTGCCTGTATTCACAGAGCTGCTACTCTTGATAGCTTGCTGGACTTGTAATTGTCCGCGAACAAAGAGTAAGAATGATAAAATATAGAATAAGCCTACCACATGTCAATTTCATTTCTAATGAGTGTAACACTTCATGCTGACATTGCTAAGCCCATACTATGGTGACCCTATTTTTCCCCCCAAGATCACATAATGTGTAGAAAATAAACTCTATATGTTCACCGAGGAGCTGGCTGATGGCCCCCTGGTCACAGAGGTCCTGGTTGATGACGCTGTTGCTAAGCGAGGCCATGCAGCGGATCAGACGTATGCAATACCGTATCTGAGCCTTCCTCCCACCTCGACCTCCGCTGCCATGGAAACCCTGACCTTGGCCAAAGAAGGTGTCGCCTCCTGGTACAGAAGAAGGAGAGCAAGACCTCTAGTGAAACTAGCTCATATGTGTAACATTGAGTTAGTTCTGCATTCAACTTTCTCATGCAAAATGTTTAATTACTCTCACTGCATTAAACAAACACACAAAAAAACAAAAAACTGTTTGTATAATTAGTTAATTATGGTCGAGTGACTTCTCCGTAGGCCTTTTAAGGGCAGTGAATGCAATGTTAGATCAACCAGTCATACTGTAAAAACAAATACTTTCTTTCGGCTGCTCCCATCAAGGGGTCCCATCTGATCCGCACACAACTTAAAACACGTTTCACGCCGGATGCCCTTCAAATAGATCTGTTTATTTCTCAGACAATTTACTAATGTAAATTAAAATGCAGATACGATCCAATGCTGACTGCTTCACATGAAAAAAAAGAAAGGGTCAGTAAATATGGTAGTAAGGCAAAGAGACAGAGGTATGAAATGTGTGCCTGATTAAAGATGTACAGAATTGCAGGGAACTGGATAAAAACCGTACTAAGACCAGATCAAGAAAAATTTCTTCGTGTTGAAATTCATGTTTGTGTTAAGATTCAGATGTAGTCATTGTAAGTCTATAAAAAATCATCGATCTAAATAGCATTTCAATAATATTTAAGGTCAGTGTTCACTAACTATGTTAAACTTGCAGACAATTTGAATTTCCATATTTCTCTTGTACAGTGTGCGCCAGAATGTACACCTGGTTGTCATCTGTGAGTTTATTTCTCCTCAAAGAAACTAACACATGCACATGCACTCTCTGCATGTTGTTTTACCATGGTATGCATAATGTAAGTGTTCGAAGTGTGTGTAGACAGTGTTCAGAACGTTCACACAGATTCTTTGCTCAGATTCAGAGCTCTGCTCCGTTGACAAAATGGCACGTTGAGAACAGAATGACTTTATATCCCAGATCAAACTGTAATATTGAGTGATTTGCTCTGGATGTTTAGTTTTTGCACTGTGCTTTGTGCAGTTTGCTACCTTGCTGTGTGCACCAGTCCAGAAGCATGAGCACGCAGGTGTTGGCCTGACAAGTCATGTACTCGTCCAGCATGAGCGGTGCCACCGTGGCCAGAGAGGCCAACGCCTGCAGCTGCAGCTCCTCCTGCTGGACCGACGTCCAACTGCGCTGGACCTTCCCGCTGCGCCTGCTCTCGGAGGAGTTAGGCCGGATGAGCAGCATCAGTGCCAGGATCACGCGGCTTTCTTTAAACAGCTGTTAAGAAATACACATACCTGTACGCATGCACATACAGTACACATGCAGCATGCTAGTGTATACAGAAACGAATCATGTCCTTTAAGCACTGAATCTTCACCTGAACAGCTGCTGGATCTTTGGACAGGACAACAAGCAGGTTCAGTAGCAGCTTCTTCATCTCAAAGTCCTCGTTACAAAAGGTCAGCTTGAAGTTTCGGATCTGAGGGTTTTGCGTCTTCACTGCGCGACAGAAACTCAAACTGCTTATATGTTCTATGAATATCTCATTATTTACAAGAATATCTATAAAACTTACACTGGGGAAGGGTTGCGAAAAGGATGAGCTCCTTAGCAAACCCGCTCTCCTGCCACAACCAAGGAGCGTGATTAAAAATGTATTTCGAATACGCAGTGTGCGGTAATTATAGAATAACTAGGCGATGAAATCAAAACCACAATACTTACAATCAGCGGGGCGCTGGGGTTTTCTGCAATCAAGGTCGTAATTACTAGAAGGTCGTTGCGAAGCTGGCGGTCGTAGTGTCGGAAGCCGTTGAGAAGATGATGCAAGAAAGCCTCTTTTAGGACCCTGGTGTTCGAAACACACTCAAGTCAGTCATTCCGGATTCATCTGAAGTTCAACACATTTTAATACCTCATGCAGTCTAATATTCCATTACTAGTCTATTCTAGTCTAATTGTATTAGTATTAAAGGCTGTAACATTTATGCATATTCAAAAAAAAAGAGGACTGTAACCATTTTAATATACAAAATAAATTACAAACACTGACACATACTGTATGTCCTGTTCTATGTTGCCTCCAAGCTGAAACCATTTTATTTAATATATTAAATATAGAGCCTGCCAAAAAAATTTATAAACACTTCTGGAAAAGAAAAAGTTGTGTAAATATTTTAATACTAAATGTATACAGTAGATATACATTATATATTGATATATATAGTATGATAATATTATTATTGTTATTATTATTATTAATATTATTATTATTATTATATTAATAGAATATACATCATACTATTTTTATAGTTTCCTGAAGTGTGTATCATTTTTTTATAATCTTAAAATTAACTATATTTTCTAATGATAAGAATACACCAAGCTAAATATAATGTTATTAAGCCTATTTCTAGACAGATTTTACTATTTTAAAGTGTAAACGTCTTGTTCTAGTGTTCTACTGTATATTGCTTTTAAAGATAAATTTAATGCGGTCAAATTATGTATCGCTTCAAAAACACCGACCTCTTATCAAGTAAAATACACTACAATGCTAAACGTATTCACTCGTCTGCCTTCACATGCATATGAGTTTGAGTAACATCTGATTTTTAATCTATAGGATTGAATATAATGTTGGCCCCGCCCCCTTTGTACCTTTAATAGCTTAGACTCTTCTGGGAAGGCTTTCCAAAAGGTTTAGGAGTGTATTAACGGGGATTTTTGAAACGCATTTGTGAGGTCATACACTGATGTTGGAAGAGAAGGTCTGGCTCACAGTCTCCACTCTAAATTAGCCACGAGGTGTTTAATCAGCTTGAGATCAGGACCCTGTGCAGGCCAGTCAAGGTCTTTCACATCAAACTCGCTCATCCATGGCATGTTGGAACAGGAAGGAGCTGTCTTCAAACTGTTCCCACGAAGTTGGGAGCATGAAATTGTCCAAAATGTCTTGGTATGCTGGAGGCATTCCTTTCACTGGAATTAAGGGGTCGAGCACAACTCATTAAAAAACCAACCTCACATCAGATCCAACATGACTGCGCACCAGTGCACAAAGCAACGTCCATTAAGACATGAGGATGAGCGAGTTTGGTGTGGAAGAACTTGACTGATCCGGCATCAGTGTCTGATCTCACAAATGCGCTTCTGGAAGAATGGTCAAAAATCCCCATAAACACACTCCTAAAGCTTGTGGAAAGCCTGTACAGAAGAGTTGAAACTGTTACAGCTGCAAAGGGGGCGGGGCCAACATCATATTAAACCCTATGGATTAAGAAAAGGGTGTTACTCATGCTCATATGCAATAGAGTATACCATGAATATAGTCAAATTTGTCTCGTATTGTCTACTATAAGATTACCATAAACCAAATATAAGCAAAGCTTTACATTTTCAAGTTCTGCTCCTGTTGGCAGGAATCCACTGCCGGTTTGCTTTTTGCTAGAAACAAACGCTTAAAATGAACAAACTTATCTATCAATTGAGGAAGTCTTTATAAGGCTAGCAATAGGTTAAATAATATTATATTTGATTCATTGTAAACTAAGTATTAATACTACATATTAAATACATTTGTTTATATTCAAGACACTTTCAGTTGTTATGTTATATCATATTTTGACTTTATGTCAAAGAAATTTGAAATGAAGGTAATAAAACCTATGTGCACCAGTGACAGGTTTATGTTAGTACTGAACAGAAATATTTAAGTTAGATACCTGGTGCATGATGAAGCAACAAACTTTTTCCTGAACTGAAATACGTTTTTGCATTTTGTATTCTCATCTCAAACAAGTAGTAATGTTCTAGATTTGGATTTTTCCCTGATTTTCTCACTAATTTTAGTCGTGTCCAATTCCTCCCTGCCACTAGGTGGCTCCCACATTAAGGCTACTACTAACACTCAGTCAGGAGGGCTGAAGACTATCTTTTTGAACTGCTCGCTCACGCACCGTTGGGGGCGGCGTAACACACTCAGAGGACAGCACTATCCGCTCCTTCCGCTTGCGTGAGCTCACAGACGCCCCTGACTGGCTGTAGAGCCGTGATCAATGTGGGAGCACTAAGTACCTCTCATCCCTCCCCTCTGAGAGAGCTCGGCCAATCAGCTCTCTCTAGACCTCCGGCTGCGAGAGGTTACAGCATCACCCGGRAATCGAACTAGTGATTTACCACTGCGCCACTCAGAGGTCCCGATTTTTTTACATATTTAAAAAATTATAAAATGATATTAATGGATCGGACTCCAATATTGTAGGTTTGTCAGTTAAAGCCACAGAGACTGGGTGAAGGATTTCCCATCCGTTTACTCTGTCCTCATTAGACGAAGCACTAAGAAGCAAGACCAAACGCACATGACGCAGTCCATGTTGCTGAGCTGCTCGGTGACTTCCTCTCTGGACCCGTTGTCCAAAAGGTTCCACAGGATCTCGGTGGAGCGGAACAGCATCTGTCCGGACGGATCCGGCTCGTTCATGTGGAAGCAGATCTTCTGTGCTCCCTCTGCTTTCAAGATCAGACTACAGTTCACTGCTACAAAGAGTGGGAAAAAAAAACACCAGCTATCCTGGAGTGCATAACAGATGACTCCACAGGGTGAACCCAGTTACATGGAACTTACTAGAAAACCTGGAGAGGATCTGTAGTGCCTGTAGCACCTGCAGTTTGACTGCCAGCTGCTTCTCCAGGAGCGCCAGTGACATGAGCAGAGTCTCAGCCAGACCGCTGCGCTCTATCACCTCACGTCTGTACGCCAGGCTCGTCGGACACACACCTGCTCACAAAACAGGCAATGTCACTTTCCTCGTTCTGTTTAGTGCTCCAAATATTTGATTACTTCAAACGTAAACGTGGACTAAGAAGGAAGAGTTTTTTTTCTGCTTCTTTTAATTAAATATATTTTTAATGTGTTGCAAAGTCTCACCATCTCCATAGTGCTTTACTTTGTCCTGGGTGTAGAGTGATATGATGGAAGCACAGATTTGCTCTTGGACCATCGGGTCTGACACGCGCATCAGAAAACCTGTCAAAATATCACCAAAAAAATTCTCATCAAACGCATCCTGGTTAAAATAGCACAAATTCAGACTCTATTAGAAAACCTTATGACTCAAGTTCAAAACTTATTCCAGGAAACAAAAACTTTTTTTAAGATTTCCATGGCATTTTGGAATAACTTTTTGTTGTTGTTGTTGGTTTTTTTTTTTTAAATGAACATACTTTGCTGTGTGAGTCCTTCATTGTGTATCTGAGTGCAGGGACGATAATATCTTTAGCGGGTCTGTTATTAATAAAAAAAAATTTCTTTAAATAAATATAGACGTAAATAAAGTAAGTTAGATAGTATAATAATTATAGTAAAATTATACTACAGTATATCTCTTTAATAAAAAAAATAACAATAATGTTTTCTTTAAATAAATATATATATAAACAAACAAACAAAAAATATACATATATGTATGTGTATGTAATTATAATAAAGTTGTGGTATATTTGCTTTATTGAGAATTATTTATAATTAAAAAAATCCTTAAATAAGCAAAGAAATAAAAAATAAAATACTGTATGTATGCATAAAGTAAGCTATATAGTATAGTAATTACAGTATAATAATAACAAATCTGTTTTATTTAAAAAGTAATAATAAAAAGATGTTTTTTAAAATAGATAAATAAATATTTTTTAGATAATTAGCTATACAGTATAATAAATATAGACTAATTATAGTAAATCTGATTTATTTCTAAATTAACAGTAGAAAATTACTCTAAATAAATAAATAGATAAATATTTATGTGGCTAATAAGTTAGATAGTATTATATTATATTATAGTAAAACAACAATTACAAACATTACAAATTAATAATAAAAAATGCTTTCTTAAAAATAAATAACACAAATTCAGACTCTATTAGAAAACCTTATGATAACTACAGGTTG
Organism: Clarias batrachus; assembly: GCA_003987875.1. Taxonomy (NCBI): domain Eukaryota; kingdom Metazoa; phylum Chordata; class Actinopteri; order Siluriformes; family Clariidae; genus Clarias; species Clarias batrachus. Next base: position 37,669 of record QMIH01001449.1, read on the forward strand.
ATGTTTGCTTATCACACTGAACAACAGTCCAACATCAATGACTCCAGGTGGTTTTCTCAAACAAACAAACAAACAAACAAACAAACAAACAAACAAACAAACAAACAAACAAAAAAACAGTATTTAAGGAGCGGAGTTAGCAACACTACTAATGCTGATTGGTTAAAGAGACAAATTAATGCGTACACAACTTGTTGTTGTTGGTGCATTGTTTTAGTATCGAAGAAATCCTGATGGTGATGTGTGATTCTCACATACCCATCTGAGAGAGCGAGTCTGTCACAGCGCTGGCGTACTTCACCTCATCAGATGTCCTCTCCTTCAAGAAGGGTAGCCTTTGAGGGAAAAGTTGCGTTAGATTATTACGATCAAAGACAAACATTGACTTCAATTAATTAAAGCGAGATTTTAATCTCTGACCTGCATATGTGTAAGAGGTCACGCAGCATGGAGGCGTACTCGGGATGTTCTTCTGATCTTTCCGCACAGATGTTTAAGATCTGGAAGATGTCCGAGAGGTCTTTAAGGAACTTGAAACACATGGATTAAGGAAAATTTTGAGTGTGAACTTTTCATTTTTTTAATTTTATTTTTCAACTTTTGCATGTTGAGAATTTTTTTTATTTATAGAGAGATGATTTAACAAAGACGAATGAAACAAGTGAAATCTTATTCTCTTATTATGAATCTAGCTCAGGTTTTGAGAAAGGTGAGCACGCTGTAATTGGGCTCAAGGGGGTTAGTGATGAGGTAGTTCCAGTTCCCTCTAGGGTGCAAGGAGTGTTTCACGGATGACAGATAACGTCAGAGAATGCAAACGCTGAGAAAAGCTCCGTCGACGCTTGTTAGGACGATTTATGAGCCACTTGGGATTGCTTTCCTGTATTATAATTTTACATTTCAAATTTTTTTTTTATGGGATTTATAATTCAGTGAGGATACATAGGCATTCTGGCATCTCTTCACCACTCGCTTCAAGGCCGAGATGTGACGTTCTTTTAGGGAGCTCTGCGAAACAGGACAAAACATGATAAAGCATAAGGAAAAAGCTTGGCTGTCAATGCAAATTTATTGGCACCCATTAAGACAGCACTCTAAACTTGGAGGAAAACTTTACTACCTGTAAACCTAAAGCAATTAAACACACAGTATACCTTTTACATCCAACTCATTAGAGGGTGCCAAAATATATATTTTTTATTTGACTGTTTAAAAGTAATTTAACAGTGAAACAGACAGCATAATCAACGATAAAAGTGAAGATTTAAGACAGTGATTAGAGTTCTGATTAGTTAGATTACTTACTGATATATTTTCCTGAAGCAGGTTTATAACGCGAGGAAGGTCAGGATGCCTCGAAGCCTGAAAAACACCAGAATATTTTTACTTCAGGGAACTTATTCCACAGAGTTTTGATGAAAGTGCATTATAGACACGTCTTCTACTAAACTGTTGTAACAAGAAAATTATCATAACTGATAACTAGTTTCTTACTGACACCCCATGACTGAATCTTTGAAGACAATAAGCTCCACCCACTCCATAATCACACAAAGTTATAGACATTTATATATAGTATGTCTATACAAATGTCAATTTATATTTCCATATGACACACATTGCTTTCTATTATAATAATTATAGACATCACTAAGAAGAATAAAAAATTTTGAATTATAGTGTGTTTCATTTTTACATTTTGTTATAGTTTCTTTTTGTTGTTAGATTTAAAACCCAATAAACAAACAAATAAATAAATCTCAGTTTCTGATCTGAATTCATGAAATATTCAAGGTTCATGGCTATCCCTAGTTCAAAGCTTATTTCAAGAAACGAAAAAAGTGTTTTTAGGGCTGTGTGAGTCCTTCACTGTGTATCTGAGTGCAGGGACGATACTAGGATCAGACCWTTAAAGGGTCTAGTAATAATAATAAAAAACATTTTCTTTAAATAAATAAAGTATGTAAGATAGTATAATAATTACAGTAAAATTATATTATAAAAATATCTGCTTTACTTAAATAATAATAATAATAATAATAATAATAATAATTATAATAATAATAATAATGTTTTCCTTACATAAATGAATAAATAAAAAAATTAACCATCTGTATATTTATGTATTTATAGCAAAGTTATAAATTTTGTTAAACAGATAATTCTAAAAAAATCATTTAATAAGCAAATAAATAAGTAAATAATAAGTTATGTTATATAGTAATTATAGTAAAATTATGTTTTATTTAAAAATGTATAATAAAAATAATAATACATAAATAAATAAGTAAACAAATAAATATGTAACTAAGAAGTTATATAGTATAGTATAATAATTATAGTCAAATTTTAGTAAATCTGTTTCCTTAAAAAAATATAATAATAAATATATTTTTTCTGTATTTAAATAAATACATGAATAAATAACATACATTAGTAGGTAAGTAAATAAGCAAATAAGTTACTTAGTAGATAAACGTATAAAACCATACACAAAGTAATTGAAAGTAATTAAACAAATAAATAAATGGTCAAATTCATAAATAAAATACACTGAAAAATATAAAAATATGATTTTACAATAATCATACTTAAAAATCATTATAATCTCTTTGTCGGGTCAGGTTATAATAATAATAATAATATATTTGTAGTATAAATGTTAGAGAAAGAGAATCTTTCTCGACACAGACAGTGAGTGAGATGGGGCGAGCGTATCGTGCCGGGCAGTATCGTGATGAGGGTCTGATCTGATGATATCTCCCGGCCCTGCAGTCCTGCCTCAATCACACCCTCTGTACAGCTTTAACTCACTCACAGCTTTTTCTTATTCTCGCCACTGTAAATGAACTCCAGCCGGTTTCCTCACCTCGGTTAATTCCGGACTCTTCCCTGTGAGTAGGGGTTTGATGAGCTTCACTCTGGGAGTGTGTCTGTGAGTCCTGGAGCCTGTGCTGGATCTGAGAGAGGTCTTCACCCGCGCCTCAGAGGAGCTCATCCCGGAACCACCTGCACACATTAACCACATTCACACAGCACGGCCACAACATGACACCTTACTCCGAGTATAAACGAGGATATTAATCATTGGCATTAGTATTATTATCAGTATTAGTATCTTACATGCAAAACTTTACTATAAACAGTTGAATCCTTCCTCTTCTCGCGCTCACGAGGCGGCTGTAGGTGACAAGTGTTTACAAGCAGCACGCGCAACCGTCCCCATAGCAACCGCTCCAGCCTACGGAGCGCAATAGAGGTCAAACTGTCATCCGACTTAACTGTCAACAGAAACCCGCGTTAATGGAGGAATTACTATTAAGCTATCGAGTTTTTTTGTTTGTTTGTTTGTTTATTTCTTAGATTTTTTGTTTTACAGTATTGTTTATGTTAACTTTTATTCAGTACATTTGAGCATAAAGACAAAGCCGTCTATCAGGCAATATGAAAACACTGGTAAATGTGTGTAGTTTATTCATTTATTTGTTTATTTATTTCACATAAATTCATGTGGTTTTTAATGAATTAATTGGTTTATTTTGTATAAATATGTGTGGTTTATTTATGAATTTGTTTGACATAACTCCGTGTGGTTTTTATTTATTTGTTTGTTTGTTTGTTTTACATAAACGTGTGGTTTTATTCATTCATTCATTCATTCATTCATTCATTCATTTATTAAAAATAAATTTGTGTGGTTTTTATTTAATTATAATTTAAAAGAATATTTATTTATGTATTTTGCTTAGATATGCGTGTTTGTTTATTTATTTATTTTTAATTTTACATAGATATGTGTGGTATTATCTATTTATGTATTTTACATAAATATGTGTGGTTTTGTTTATTTATTTATTTATTTTTTATTTGTTTTACTCAATCCTTGTGGTTTTATTTAATTATTAATTTGTTTGTTTGTTTTACATAAATGTGTATTTATTTATTTATTTTATTAATTAATTTTTATTTATTGACTTATCTTGTGTGCTAATCCAACACACATGCTCACCACCTAATCATACACCAAGTTGGAAATACCAATCAGATTACTTCAAATCAATGCAGATTTATTTATCGACCCCTTTACAATATTAATTTTTGCTAAGCAGCATTAAAGAATCAAAAGAGTACACAAATGAGTTTTAAAAGTGTGATTAAATATGTAGAAATCATAATAAATCATAGATTGTCCCTGATGAGCAACCTGAGGGCGATGGTGAAAAGGGAAAAACTGCTTGAGATTCTTAGATGGCAGTAAGAAGAAACCATGAGAGGAACCAGGCTCAACAGGGAATTCATTCTCTTTTAGGTGATAACAGATAGCAGGACTTGATTTGTAGACATTTTATAAGATAAGGACTGGAAGTTCAATATAAAAGGAGAGGTGTTTGAGTTAATAAAGGCTCAGGTACAAAACTGTTTCACTCCTGAACCATTGAGTGAATTATTGTATTGTCCTTACATGATACAGAAATTAGTTTGTGCTTTGGATTATTGTACTGTAACTACTTCGAATTAATAACTTTCTGTGTAGCATTATATTCAGTGACACCTTCTGTGACATCACGTTCAGTGACATCACATTCAGGAACATCATAGTGTGAGGCTTTTCTTCCAGTATCTGCGGCCTATTGTACACACACACACACACACACACACACACACACACACACACACACACATCACAAATGTTAACACTCACACACACAAACACATCTCACACACACACGTATGCACGCACGCACGCACGCACACACACACATCACTAATGTTAACACTCACACACACAAACACATCTCACACACACACACACACACACACACGTACGCACGCACGCGCGCGCGCACACACACAAACACACACATCACTAATGTTAATACACACAGACTCACACACCATACACACAAACAAACACAAGCACATTTACTCGTCACACACAGACTGACACATCCACATGTCACACACCTCTCTTCCTCACTCTCACACACACTAACGTGCACACACACACACGCATGCACACAAACACACTCACACAAACACACACGTACTATACACACTCACACGCTCATTCACACACTACGAGCAATCTGGGAATGCCAATTAGCCTAATCTGTATGTCTTTGGACTGTGGGAGGAAACCGGTGTACGCAGAGGAAAATCCACACTCACACACACATGAGATGTGAATCAAACACGGAACCTGGAGGTGCAAGTTGACAAAGCTAATCCACTTTGTCAAAAAGATATTAAGTCATAATTACGAGTTACAGTAGTAAATCATGATTATGAAATTATTTCTCATAGTATTATTACTTTTTTTTTTCTTTTGTGGTTGCAGTGCTCTTATTTAATTTTTTTTTTCACAACGAGTACCCAGCTCCTGACTTTTATTTTGACGTGTATTATTGTCTGTCTAAACCGGAAGTTGTAGTAACGTTACACGGTTTAAGGTCGGGGCTCCTTTTTCTTCCTGTTTTAAGCTGGAGAATTGCCTTATTAAAAAATTGAAAGACATAACCTTCTGCTGTTGTTTAACTTGACTTGTTTTGTGGAAATAAGCCAATAAAGGGAGAAGACAACACGGCAGGGTCCTATGCTGTCGGACACAGGTCTGTGTGTGTGTGTGTGTGTGTGTGTGTGAGAGAGAGAGAGCTGCTATTGTCTTGTCTTGCCTCCACAGCTGTTCCACACTAACACACTTAATAGTGTACATTATTCCTGATCTCATTGATGAATAAGTGTGTACTGATCAGTACAGGAGTGTGTGTGTGTGTTTTATCAGTTTCAGTTTCTCAATCTGCATTCACCTTATCTACACACTCAGACCTTCATTCAGCTTCACTAGGGGTGTGACTCAACCACACACACACACACACACATCTAGGGTAAATAATAACGATGGTTTGTGTTTTTTGTTTTTCCTGGACAGATTACGGAGGAGTGACGTGCGGACGCTCTCGTGGGAAGAAGAGGACCGCAGCAGAGAGCTCGTCCTCAGCGTCCGTAGGGGAGAGCCACTCCATGCGTCCATCCAGACAGGCTCCCGGGGGCAGGGGCAAAAGGAGCGGCAATGTTTCTACAGCGCAAGCAAACGTACGGAGTTTAACTCTGGACAGATTAGGTTCAGGCGTCTCTCCTTCCTTCCTTTTTTCCTTCCATCTGACTTTGTGTGTCCATTATATTTTGGGATTTCGGTTATTCATTAATTCATCCATCCATCTGTTCATTCATTCTTTCCTGGGTTCTGTCAGGCAGCCATTCATACTATTTCTCTTTACTATCTATTGTCCWGCACATCCATCCATTCTTGCTTCCTTTTTTTGGTGCAATGAGTTGTTTATCTATTTATTTATTTATCTATCCGTCCATCCATTCATTCATCAGTTCATTCATTCAGCTCTGTCCATCCATCTATCCAGCCATAGTTGCAGTCATTCAATCTTTGCTTTCTTTTTTTCTTTCAGATCCATCCATCTGTCCATCCATCCATCCATTTATTAATTTTGAGATTAGTTGTTATTAGTTGGTCCATCCATCCATTGGTCATCTCATCTATACATCTATTCATCTATCTGTCCATCATTGTATTCAACTTGAGCCTTTAGTTATTGAGTAATTGGTCTGCACATTCATCAATTTATTCTTCTATACATCCATTCTTCTATCTGTCCATCCATTTATTTTCTTAGAACCTTTAGGTATTGATTAGGTCAATCCATCCATTGGTCAATCCATCTATACATCTATCCATCCATCTGTTTATCAATATAAATTGAGCCTTTAGTTATTGATTAGTTGGTCAATCCATTCATGCATCCATCCATCCATATATTCATCTTGAGCCTTTAGTTATTGATTAATTGGCCTATCCATCTATACATCCATTTATTAATTTTGAGACTAGTTGTTATTAGTTGGTCCATCCATCTTTTGGTCAGTCCATATATACATCTATTCATCTATCTGACCATCATTGTATTGAACTTGAGCCTTTAGTTATTGATAATTGGTTCATCCATCCATTCATTAATTTTGAGCCTTTAGTTATTAATTAATTGGTCTGCACATTCATTCATCTATCCTTCTATACATCCATTCTTCTATCTGTCCAGTCATATATTCATCTTGAGCCTTTAGTTATTGATTAATTGGCCCATCAGTCCATCCATCTATACACCCATTTTTTTTACATTTTGAACCTTCATTTATTTGTCCATCCTTCCATCAATCCATGCAGTCAATCCTGATCTAAATCAATCAGAGCCATCCATATTAACTTCCTCTTCTATCTATTTGCCTGCGTATTCATCCAGTCTTGGTCTATCAGTTCATCCATCCATCTCGGGTTCAGTTATTTATCCATTCATCCATGCCTTCTGTCTTTCCTAAACTTCTGCCATCGGTCATGGCATCCTTTGCTTTATTTTCAGATCCATAAAACTATCCTTTGTATTTCCATTGATATTTTAGTTGTTTGATTGGTCCGAGCCATCCATTCATATTTTATCCATTTCCCCATCTGTCTAATGCTCCATGTGATCTTATTTGCACCCATATTGTTTGTTTTTATTGGTCTCCTTCAACATTCTAGCCCAAAAGAAAGATGGCTGACGTGGAGGAAGAGGAGGAGCAGGTGGAGAAGAAATTCCGGAAGTGTGAGAAGGCAGGCTGCCCGGCTACGTACCCGGTGTGCTTCGCCAGCGCGTCAGAAAGGTGCCTCGCGTTTACTCGCAGCTTAGCTTTATTCAGATGTTGTGATGATAGTGGTGTTAGTGAAGAATGATCTGACGGCTTGAACACGATGTACTCCAAAGGTGTGCAAAAAACGGCTACACGTCTCGATGGTACCACTTATCCTGCGGAGAACACTTCTGCAACGAGTGCTTCGACCACTATTACAGGAGGTGATGAGATCAGACTCTAGTATCAGACTCTAATTGATGATGTCGAGGACGAAGTTTTAACGTGCTGTGTGTGTATATATGTATATGTTTGTGTTTCAGCCATAAGGACGGTTATGAGAAGTTTTCAGACTGGAAGAAGCTGTGGACCGGAAACGGGAAGAGCGAACCAAGTCTCAAGGCCTTCATGGCGGATCAGCAGCTTCCGTATTGGGTGAGACGCGTCTTCTCGTTACGCTTTGACGAGCACATCGGTCCAAAATTCAGCAAGCATGCTTGTTACACCTTTTTTTTAACTTATTTTTCTGGACTCTTCTTACCTCTCCTTTCCCTCACATTAGTGATCGTTCTTCTCATCTCTTCTTCTGTCTTCTATCTTCATACCGTTCCAGCCTTTCTTTTTCCAAAACTATTTTGTTTCTCTTGTCTTCCCCATGTCACTTCTCTTCTATTATAATTTCTACCTCGCTAGTTCCGCTTCTAGTCTTTCTTTCCGCAGTGTTGTTTATGTTTCGGGTCTCTCTCTTTCTCTTTGCCATAGTTTCTGCTTCTGGTTGTTTCTTTGTCCCTCCTCAGCGTAGTTTTTGCCTCTGGTATCTCTTTCTTCAGCGTTTTTGTTTTTTCTTCTGGTATCTCTTCCTTCGTTACAGTGTCTGCTTCTGATCTTTGTGTTTTTCTCTCTTTCTTTAGCATTCTTTTTCTGGTATCTCTTTTTCTGCGATTGTTTGTTTTTCTGGTTTCTTTTTCTTTAGCATTGTTTCTTCTTTTGTTCTCTGTTTTCCTGGTGTTGTTTCTGTTCCTTGTCTCTCTTTCCCTAGTATTGTTTCTGATTCTCGTGTCTCTTCTACAGTGATTCTGCTTTTGGTCTCCCTTCTGCATTATTTCTGGTCTTTTTTCCCCCTCGCTGTTGTTTCTGCTTCTAGTCTCTTTTTCTTGTCTCTTTTTCTTGTCTCTTCACCACCTTCCCGTATTTCCATCATGCTCTGCATACTTCATGTGTATGCCCCCCCCCGCCCTAAATTTCTCTGTTTTTACTTTCATTTATTATGATTTCTTTTTCTTTTTATTCTCACAGGTTTCCCTCACCCACTCCATCACACGCTCTTCCCTAACCTGTTTCCTCTCACTCTCTCTCTCTCCAGGTGCAGTGTACGAAACCCGACTGTGGGAAGTGGAGGCAGCTGACTAAAGACATCCATCTGACAGCTTCTCTGGCTGCAACGTACCGCTGTGGAATGAAGCTCAACAACATTAAAGTAAGAAACTGACTGAGGCCTGACCAAGTCCGAAGTTCTCTTTACTTCCTGTAGTGGTTTGTTTTGTTCCTGCCGAACGTCTCTCATCAGTGTGTTACTGCAATCTGATTGGTGATGTACACTGACTGTGATTGTAAATGTGATGGGATGAACTAATGAGTGTTCTTTGTCATTGTGAAGAATGAAGGACCGGATCAGTGCGCTCAGCCTGAGGACATGGTGAGTCAGAGGACACACAGATCACAGCACCTGCATTCAGCAACCGTTTCATTATCGTTTTTCTTTTCCTGTCTCACCCTCTTTACGTTTCTTTCATCCTCCCTATTTCTCGTTTCTCACACTCTTTTTTTTTTTTTAACTCTTGCAAGGTTCATGAATGTGTAATAAACCTTTAGGTACATATTATAAAGGTTTAGCAAATTTTAATATCAGCATATTTTTTTTTTTAACTCTGTCTCTTTTTCTTCCTGTCTCTCTCTCTCTTCCTGTCTCTCTCTCTCTCTTCCTGTCTCTCTTGCACCTTTTCTTTCTCTAACTCATTCTGTCTCTCACTCTTTGTCTGTTTAACCCTTTCTATCACTCTCACTCCATCTTCCTGATCCCTTCCTCATCTATATATCTCATTCTCTGTCTCACCCGCTCTCTTATTCCCTCACTCACTTTCTTTCCTCCTATTCATTTCTTTTTCTCTCTTTCTCCCTCAGAGAGTGGCCGGAGTGGGAGACAGTTGGTGGTCGTCCATGTTGATTTTGCCCCCTCTGTTGAAAGACAGCCCGGCCAACCCTTTCCTCACTGCTTATTACCCCGACTGCGTGGGCATGAGCCCGTCCAGCTCTCAGTGCGACGTACGGCCGGAGCAGCGCCGCAATATTCAGCCTCAGAGTTAGTCACAGCTTTACGTTCTGTTTCTGTTTGGATATCTGTTAGAAGCATGGCAAGATGACCAGCCTTATGTTATTATGTTAAAAATGAATTCTTTGCATGTGTGTGTGCTTAGTTCCAGGTTTGTGCTCCTACTTCCAGCCCTTCTACCAGCCCAACGAGTGCGGTAAAGCCCTGTGTGTGCGTCCAGACATGATGGAGCTGGACGAGCTCTACGAATTCCCAGAATTCTCCAGGGATCCCACCATGTACCTCGCTCTGCGTAACCTCATCCTCGCCGCTTGGCATCGAGACTGCAAGGTACGAGAACATGTCTGCTCCGTCTGTTAGAGAACAGATTCGTGTAGAAAGTGAACACCGAGCATTTAAGACAAATTTGACATGCTACAGTGCAAAAGTCTTGACCCCCAACGGCCATGTCTTCATATTAAATAGAAGACAATCTGGGAGAATAAATGAGGGGGGGTTAAGACTTTGGCATAGGACTTTATACATCATATTACTCTCCGGACGGACGATTTTACGAGGCTGCATTCACATGTGCATTCACACGCATTCAGCAGCTGTTACGCCGAGCGGAAAGTGCAGATGTGTGAGTTTTCCGCCATGGAGCTCCCCGCTGGGCGCAAGCTGGAACAGGTACCATGCGTGTGTGAAGCTGACGCTCTAACTGCGGGGAAAATTCTCACTAACAAGCGTGATAATTGCACCGAGCTGCTTTATTTGGTTCCAGCGTTTAGAAGTTACACACGTCAAAGCTGCTCGTTAAGGAAAAACCCTCCATCACTTGTGTGTGCGCGCTGGAAATCATTTTCCCAAACTTATAGTAATGATTATAAAATGTGTGTGTGTAATACAGTGTGTGTGTGGGTGTGTGTGTGTGTGTATATGTATGTGTATATACACACACACTATTTATTTATTTATTTATTTATTTATTTTACAGTTCAGGTCTGTAAATGATAATTTAGCAAAGCGCTTGATTTGAAGTTGAAATATAATTTAATTTGACACATACATATAATATGCAGTGAAATATTTTATATTATAATAAGAAAGTATTCAAATATTCAAATAAAGAGTATGAAAAAGGAGGCGGCACGGTGGTGTAGTGGTTAGCACTGTCGCCTTGCACCGCCAGGGTCCGGGTTCGATCCCCGGCTAGGCTCGATTCCCGTCTCTGTGTGCATGGAGTTTGCATGTTCTCCCCGTGCTTGGTGRGTTTCCTCCTGGTACTCTGGTTTCCTCCCACAATCCAAAGACATGTAGGTTAGGCTTGAATTGACGTTCCCAAATTGACCGTAGTGTCTGAATGAGTGAGTGTATGTGTGTGTGTCTGTGCCCTGCGATGGATTGGCACCCTGTCCAGGGTGTACCCTGCCATGTGCCCCAAGTCTCCTGGGATAGGCTCCAGGCTCCCCGTGACCCTTTATACAGGATTAAGCGGTATAGATGGTGAGTGAGTATGAAAAAGTAAATATTCCAATAAGAAAATAAAATATGAAATATATAACTATAATAATGCAGAGACGAAAGACAAATAAGAAAATACAAATCTAGAACGTATAGAAAACTTTTTAGCTGTTAAATTTTAAGCTTTATTTATTTGCGGCATGGAAAAAAAAATGGAGAAAAAAAAAACAGTATTCACAATCCATGGAACTTTTTTATTTCATTTTGTAAATTGTTCCAACCTGCAACTGAAATCAATTTCACATTATCCCTCATAAACCCACACAAAAAGCCCACGTAATTAAAGTGGGAGGAGAATCGATCAACAATGATTAGGATTTGGTTTTAAAAATGGTACAGTTTCCGCCCCCTCAATTAAATCAATCAATAATCAGTTATTAGGCATACATACCTTCACAATAAAACTTTTTTTTCCTTTTCTTTTTTCGCTTTTATCTTTCCAGTCCTATAACCATCTCTTTTAACCTTCTTTACATGATTCAGTGTTTCAGAAATGGTACAATAAAGGGCATCAAGCTTTGTTTGTATGATCTGTTCCTTGATCATAGGTTTTACAGCTTTTACAACCTGCCCAAATTTCAATACTTCAGATATTTACAAGTAAGACACTTGAATACCAAATTTTCCTGAGGCTCTTGACGTAAATATTATAGACAGTTTCTTCAGTTTATCCACTATTTATGATGGATTAATAAGGTTGAGTGACAACACTTTAAGTAAAATTAAGTCTGCTGGGGGAAAAAGACCTAAATTTGACAGTCAGACGATCCATGGAACTCAGTCCTCACGCTTGTCAGCTCGACCTCCTTATGCGCCGCCGCTCTTTATTACAGTTTAAGGTTGTACACAGGATCATCTCTCCAAAGTGAATCGTTCTCGTTTCTCCCCAGATGTCGATCCTTGCTGTGATAAATTATCAAACTAGAGAAGTGTCTTTTACTCGTATGTATTGGACTTGGCCGAATTTGGAAAGATTCTGGACAGATGTCTTTCACACCCTGTCTCGAACCGGACCCTCTGATAGCTCTTTTCGGCATCACAGGAGACGTAGATAAGCGTCTAAACTCCAGATAAACGTCGATTATTGTCTTCTGCGTCACTCGGATGTCACCCACGCCCAGTGGCTCAGGGACATTATGTCCTGTTTGTCCCTGAAGATTTACTACTCGATCCTTTCTTCATTTTTTTTTCAAATAAATTCATAGTTTAATCACCTCCTTTTTTTTTAATTGGTTGGCTTTCATCTTTTCCTTCCTCTCATTCTCTCTTTTGTTCCTCCTTTTTTTGTTTTGCACGCACAACTCAAATATTCAATACATGTTTTTCTTTCTTTCTTTTTCCTTCTTTAAATATGCCTTTCTTCAACATGTAAGGCTGGCTTGGAGGTAGGGATGGGTGGGGTCGGGTGTATAGGGGGTTTATAAGGAGTTTATAAACACAGATTGTGTGATGCAAATGTGCATTGAAACACTATGTGTTGTTTACTTTATGTCCCCGTTTAAAAGTGAATCAGTTTTTAAAAATATCCTTGGGACAGCATTAAATCCGCAGTGGATCAAACATGGCGCGACCATTGAGGAAGTCATCTATCAAAAGTCAATAAGCAGGTAATCACCCAGAGAGGCTAAAAATAACATTCAGTGTGACCCTGTGACCATCATGCTTCTCTAAGTCTTTTTTTGGGGGAAATTTTTTTTTAAATTAAAGAGCATCAAGCGTAGTTTGAAATCTAGAAAGTGTGGCGACACTTCAGTCTTCCAACATTCAATTCTTTACAGCTAAAACGCTGTTTTGTACGATCCATTGAAGACATTGTGTTTTTTTTTTGTTTTGTTTTTGTCCCGGCTCTGCAGGAGGCTCTGACGCCGCAGAAGTGCGCCCCTCACGTCATCGTGCGCGGCCTGGTGCGGGTGCGCTGCGTGCAGGAGCTGCACCGAGTCCTGCACTTCATGACCCGCAAAGGTTTAATCAACACCGGAGCTCTCCTGTCCAGACAGCCTCTCCTCCCAGCGCCGTATCGCGACGTGAGTCCTCGTCCCAAAGTTTTTAATCTTTTATTTATTTATTATTCTTTTGGAAATGACATCTCACGGATCTTTTGCGAATGATTGCGCTCTGTTGTTTGCCGTATACAGAAGAAGGTGTTGGTGATCGGAGCCGGAGCATCGGGTCTCGCCGCTGCCAGACAGCTGCACAACTTCGGCATGCAGGTCAGTGTGTGAGTGCGTGTGTGAGTGCGTGAGTGCGTGCGTGAGTGCGTGTGTGAGAGTGCGTGTGTGAGTGTGTGTGTGTGTGAGTGTGTGTGTGTGTG
>QMIH01001449.1:51826-74016 GCA_003987875.1 Clarias batrachus
GTGTGTGTGTGTGTGTGTGTGTGTGAGTGTGAGTGTGTGTGTGTGTGTGTGTGTGTGTGTGTGCGGTGACTTGAAGTGGCCTGGCATCTCTTCCTTGGTGCTCAGTGTGTGTGTAGGCATCAGACCAGGATAAACAACAGCTTGAACGTGATTGGTTGTTAGGTGGTGGTGCTGGAGGCCAGGGAGCGAATCGGAGGGCGGGTTTGTGACGACACGTCGCTGGGCGTCACCGTGGGCCGAGGCGCGCAGATCGTTAACGGCTGTGTGAACAATCCCATCGCTCTAATGTGTGAACAGGTGAGAGCGACCCCACGCACACACACACACACACACACACACACACACACACACACACATCTGTAGAAAATCATCAGCCACATATTGAGCCTCTGAGATTACACAGTAAAATGACACTCAGGTATTTATTACAGACTTTTTTTTTGTTTTGTTTTCTCCTATAGCTTGGAGTAAAGATGCACAAGCTAGGCGTGCGCTGCGATCTGATCCAGGAGGGCGGTCAGCTCACCGATGTGGCCGTGGACAAGCGCATGGACTTCCACTTTAACGCCATACTGGACGTGGTCTCCGAGTGGAGGAAGGACAAGTCGCAGAACCAGGACGTCCCGCTCGGCGGTACTACGAGTTCACACAGAACACACTCTGCAGAGGTTAATCGTGTGGTCTGACCGATAGAGACGTCGATCATACAGGAGCAGGAAAGGGTTACAAAACTCTGAGTGTTAACCTGTTTCACATGAAGTGATGATTGTAAGGTCTCCAGTTCGGTCAGGAGTCTCTCCTGGTCCTGTGATCGCTGTGGGTCTCGTGATTTCCGTCACAGTCACGACGAAGCCTGCATGTGTGTTTGTTTGTTTGTTTGTTTGTTTGTTTGTTCATCTTTTTCTGTGGTTATTTTTTTTTTAGAGAAGATCCAGGAGGTGTATAAAAACTTTCTGCAGGAGTCGGACATCCGCTTCAGTGAGCTAGAAGAGAAAGTGCTGCAGTTCCATCTCAGCAACCTGGAGTACGCCTGTGCAAGCCCACTTGAACAGGTGTGTGTGTGTGCATGAATGAGACTGTGTGCAAGTGTCCTAGTGTCTAAACACACAGTGGATGTATGAGTGTGCACACGTGAGCGAGAGTGCCTACGTGTTTGTATGCTCTTCTGCGTGTATTGTACGTCTACTTCACCACATCAACATATATGCTTTTCTTTGTAAAATATTTCTGTTTATCAGACGTCTGTCATACATGTCCTTGTGTGTGTTGTCACCATGGAAACTCTACCTACTCTAACAGTGATTACAGGTTAGATGACTACAGAAGGATTTAACTACTTTTGTAAAGTACTTTTGTTTGCCTCAGGCACAGATCTCTCAGTATCACACACAACTGTAACAGACTGTTTATATCTCTGTACTCAGATTACACTATATGATGATTGTTAAAACGTTTATTAGTGTTCGATGCTGCAAATACTTCCTCACGTCCTCATGTTATTAACCTGTGTGTGTGTGTGTGTGTGTGTGTGTGCGTGCGTGTGTGTGTGTAAGGTTGTGTTCCACTAACTTGCTTGCTTGTAAGATTTTTCCAGGAGCTGGTGATTTTGACATGATTACACACTGCCCTCTAAACACCATACAATTCTTTTATTTGATTTTCCATGTGTGTGTGTGTGTTCTGTAGGTTTCTGCTCGATCATGGGACCACAATGAGTTCTTTGCTCAGTTCTCAGGCGACCACACACTGCTGACTGCAGGCTACTCAACTCTGCTGCACAAACTAGCCCATGGCCTCGACATCCACCTCAACACTGCAGTGAGATAAACACGACACACAACTCACCTCATCCACAAGTAGTGTGTTAAAGTAATGAACGCTGGAGTTCACTTCGGTGCTGATAGTTACAGTACAGCTCATGGGTGGATAAATGGATTGATAGATGGGTGGATGGATGGGTAATGGGTGAATAGATGGGTGAGTGGATGGATTGATGGATGGGTGAATGGATGAGTGGATGGATGGATAGATGGGTGGTCGGTGGGTGGATGGGTGATGGGTGGTTTATGGGTGGATGGAGGGATGAGAGAAAACATAGGTATATAAATGGATGGTAGAATAAGATGGCTAAATGGATAGTTGATAAAAATAGGGGGTGAAATATATATGAAAGGACTAAAGGAGTGTTAAAAAAGGTTAAACTGATGTTGGATTAAAAAAGCATTAGCCCAAATGAGAGATGGTAAGAATGGATTTGATTAAAGAATTGGATGTGAGAAAGGGTTAGACTCTTAAGGCCTTGTTCAGACTGCCGGTCCAAATCTGATTTTTGGCATATCCAGATTGGAAGAAAATTGGATCAAAGAATCATTAGGATACAACAATGAACAAATGTAGGAACTGATGGATCGATGGATGGGTGAATGGATGGATGGATTTGTAGATGAATGGATGGTTGGAGGAACTGATGGATGGATGGATGGATGGATGGATGGATGGATGGATGGAGGCACTGGTGGATGGAGTTATAGATGTATGAATGGATGAAAGAACTGGTGTATGGATTTACAGATGAATGTATGGATGGCTAGAGGAACTGTATTTATAGATGAGTGGATCCATGAATGTCGATGAGTTTATAGGTGAAGAAGGGATGTAGGCATGTATGGATGAATTCCAGGTAGATGATGAATGGATGGAGGAATGGTTGTATTCATCTGTGTATCTATTCAGATGAATAGATACACAGATGAATCAGATGGATAAATAAGCAGTAACGCAGTGCTGATCTCGTGTAGGTGCAGGCCGTGGATTACTCAGGTGACATAGTGAAGGTCAGCACCACCAACGGAGCCCAGTTTACTGCTCAGAAGGTACAGACCTGATCCAGGCCACGTCGTTAAAATGTCACTCCTTTACACGGACCGTTCTCCACAAAGCTTCGTCTCCTCGTGTGCTGTGTTGCAGGTGTTAGTGACGGCTCCTTTAGCACTCCTGCAGAAGAACATCATCCAGTTTAACCCTCCTCTTCCAGACAGGAAACTCAAAGCCATAAACAGTCTGGGGGCCGGAGTTATCGAGAAGGTAAACGCTAATACCCATGGTGCAAAACATGATGGTGCATATGCATGATATACTGTGTGTGTGTGTGTGTGTCAGAAAGTCATGATGTTTCTTGGGTTTGCAGATTGCACTGCAGTTCCCCTACAGGTTCTGGGACAGTAAGGTGCAGGGAGCAGATTACTTTGGTCACATTCCGCCGTGCCCGGAGAAGAGGGGCTTGTTCAGTGTGTTTTACGACATGAGACCAAAGGTCAGACCGCTCACTCGGCCTGAGGATGGTGTCTGACWTTACTCTGTATTCTTTATAAATCGTGTGTCCACTGTAAGTCCTTAAGAACTTTGGAGTTCACTACTCCAAAATTGTTATCACCCTGAAACGTGCAAAAAGACAAGGAGCAGTATTTATAGACACATTGGCCTGAATTTCGAATGATTGACTCTTTATTACTGGCATCCTGGAGGTTCCACCCCCATCCTCCCATTTCACATTAGTGATCTCCCATCTCTTGACACATMTCTCTCAACGAAACCATCTCTCAACAACAACATCACGGAGGACAGATTACAAGCACAAAATCATCTCATCAGTCGTTGAGCAAATTGTGATGAGTTACAAAATGTTTAATTTGAGATATTTTCTGCTTGTTTCTTATAGTTAGGCTTAAAGTTGAGCAATCAGTTTAATCATGCTTAGAAACGTCTTGCTTAGAAGCATGTGAGAGGACCTGTGTGGAACCCTTGATCTGCTCTGTCACAGTACACAATTCAAGGATTAAACTTGAATTTCTCATCGTGTGTGATTTTTCCGCAGGGAGATCAGTGTGTGCTGATGTCAGTGATCACAGGAGATGCCCAGGCCATGGTGAGAGATCTTGACGACAAGGAAGTGGTGGAGCTCTGCATGAACGTCCTCCGGGATCTCTACAAGGAGCAGGTGAGCTGGTCAGGAGAAGTGTACGTCCCGTTCTTTTAGTTACGGCAGAAACCAACGCAAATTATTATTGAGGAAAAAAAAAATTCAGGAAGAAGTTTATTATTTCAAAACTTTGCAGGAGGTCCCAGACCCGGTGAAGTATTTCGTGACCCGTTGGTGCAAAGACAAATGGTCTCAGATGTCCTACAGCTTCGTGAAGACAGGCGGCAGCGGGGAGGCCTATGACATCATCGCCGAAGACGTGCAGGGGAAGATCTTCTTCGCCGGCGAGGTGAGTTGGGAAAATAAACAAAAAATGGATACGTAAAACTGTTTTGTTGCCATGGCGACAGGTTATGGAAAGCAAACTGATGTAGCGTGCGGAGAGAAAAACTTGAGGAGCCAAGAGAGCTGGCTCTTGCTTCAGTTCCCGTAGCTTAGATACACTGGTAAAGTACATCTGAGTAACGATGTACCAGATATAAGATTTATGAAACAGTTGTCAGAGTAGCAACAGCATGAACTGAATCTTTTTAAGTAGCTTTTCATTTTATTGAAAAATAATAATAAAATAAATAAATACATTCTTATTTAATGTGTTATTTATCATAATCGTGTTTTTCTTTCCCCCTCTTGAACTAATAGAAATGCCTCATTTCTCCCTGAACCCTCACCATCAGTCAGACTAATTTTAGTCTCCATGACAACAAGAGCAGAGTCAAGYCATCTCCATGACCGACGTTAAAATAAGACTCATGCGGTAGGAACACTGACATCAATATGATGGAGCAGACGAGCGTTTTACTGCGAGTGATGAACTGAACGAGCTGTGCAATGCCAACTCACTCAGAATAACTATTTACAAAATAGTTGCCCATGATGATGTTTCATAATGATAATGATGATGTTTAAATTAGTTTGTAAATGATGAGTAAGTCAGGGAAGACGGTGGCAAGGAAAACTCCCTGAGATGGCAATAGGAAGACAATTTGAGAGACGACTCAGACTCAACAGGGAACGCAAATCCTTGTGCTATAAGGCTAAAAGTTGCCCTGTGATGGATTGGCACCTCCTTCATGGTGTCCCCCGCCTTGTCCCCCAAGTCTCCTGGAATAGGCTCCAGGATCCCTGCGACCCTGTAAAGAGAATAAAGCATAAGGTTGAAAGTTTGAAAGGGGTGTTCAAGTTAACATGAGGTCCACTTTTGCTGACTAAGGCCTGGGTAGAAGACTGAACAGCTTTCTGCAACAGCCGAGTGTAGGACCATCTTTATCCTCAGTCACCACACATTCCGAGCCATATGCAGCAGGGAATGAGAGGCTTCCATGCAACAAGAACTCCAACCAGAAGCAGGGCACCAGGATGAATCAGACAGGTCCAGAAGGCAGAAGATACAGTGGGCAACTCAAGAGTGCCATGTGTAGCTTGAGAGAAAGAGAGAGATTAGTGACTCTGGCAGGTCTAGATATGACAGCATACATTAAAGACAAATAAGGTAACTTGGGAAACACTAATGTTGTCGTCAGTCTTCCAGCCGCTCTGGTTGAGGGGTCGCCACAACGGACTATTTGATTCCGTCCGACGATTCGGCACAGGCTTTACACCGGACGCCTTTTCTGACACAACCCTCCCATTTTATCCAGGCTTGAGACCGKCACTGCATCCAGTGGCTGGGATTTGAGCATTAATAGGGACTCGACACCAGGCTAGAAACCTACCACAGAGTCACCAATGCCATAGGAAACTCTGAAGCCTGAAAATTCAATGGGTTGGTGGGCTGGATCTTTGGTGGACCAGGGGTAGCATAGTGGATAAGGCATTAAACTGCTGATCAGAACGTTGCAGGTTCAAACCCCACTACGACCCGGTTGCCAATGTTGAGCAAGGCCCTTAACCCTCAACCCCTCAACTGCTCAGATGTATAATGAGACAAAGTCTAAGTCGCTCTGGATGAGAGAATCTGTCAAATCTGTCAATGTAAATTAAAGAAAAAATGCACTGATTGTGTGGAAATCTTACTTCTGTATTGGTCAGAAGGCATTGATATATTTTCTGTTACTGTAGCTCAGGAATTAGTTTGAGCTGCAAGTGAAATCACAGGTTTATATTAGTCAAAAACTTCTACTATGCCAAATTATTGATCTGGTGAGGTTTTTCTGGCCTTAATCAGATGATTATGTAACATATTTTGGAAAGAGTCTCCAGTTTCAGCACTTTGTACCAAGCTTCATTATATTGTCCTGTTAACTTGTGTAGATGTGAGATAAGGAAACCATGGTTTATGTAAATATCATATAGCATAACTAATACCAAGAACAGAAYATTTAATTGATGCTCTATACTTTAGAACAGGGGTCTCAAACTCCCAACCCTGCTCCAACATACATACCATGTAGTTTTCAAATAAGCCTTAATGACCTGTTTAGTTGGATCAGGTGTTTTTAATTATGGTTGGAACAAAACTCTGTAGGGCTGCGGCCCTCCAGGAACTGAGTTTGAGACCCCTGCTTTAGAATGTAACTAATAATAAATGAATTATAAAGTATCAAACTTTTTAGCATTGTAATAAAAAAAACAACAAGAGAAATAAAGCACATCAGGAACGCTGTTATCGGCACTGGGAATTCATCACTGATTATTTTTCCTTCACAACTTCACAACCCCTAGTGTTTTATTCCAACCATGTCCCTAATGTAATAACCTTTTTATCTGTTCTCTTCGTTTGGGTTCGTCGTGCTCCAGGCCACAAACCGGCACTTTCCTCAGACGGTAACCGGCGCGTACCTGAGCGGCGTACGAGAGGCGAGCAAGATCGCAGCACTGTGACTCAACCGGACGCCTAGGACCTTCAAAACCGAGCTTCCACAATTCCTCTACGGCAGACGTTTCAAACCCCAATCAGGGACTTTTACGGGTCTGGCGATATTTATTACTGTAGCAGCATTGCACGCAATGTAATGTACCTCATGTACGTTACTCCACGTCTTCATCTCTTCATCTTCAGAGTCATGGAAATGATAAGATGCTTGTTGGATTGTTCGAAATGTTCAAAAAATAACTTTTTCTCAGTCACATGACCACCCGCCTAATATTGGGTAGTGCCACCAAAACAGTCATTTGCTGTGTTTCAACACCTTTCTGTTGGAACAAGCATCGACCTTTTCCTCAGTTTGATCTACAATAGCGCTTCTATTGGATTAGACTACAGTGAGCCTGTCGGTTTTCCTTCCTTGCATCACTTTTGGTACGTCCTGACCCCTGCAGCCTGGGAACATCCCGCAAGGGTTGGAGTTTTGGAGTCGCTCCGATCCAGTTGTCTAGCCATTACAATCTGGTCCTTGTCAAAGTCACGCGAATCCTTATTCTTGCCTATTTTTTTCTCTGCTTCCAACACATCAACTTCACTTCCTGCTTAATATACCCCACCCACTTCCAGTCGCCATCGTGACGAGACATTGAAAACGTAGCTACTGTGAGAAGGGCCACATTGCGATGGCTAGACGACGGGGTCAGAGCAACTCCAAACCTGCAGCTCTTGTGGGATCTGCTGTGGTCAGGAAGTGAAAGAAAAACCGGTGAACTTGTGACAGGGTCATGGGTGGCCAAGGCTCACTTTGCCCGTGTAGTCGAATTCATTAGAAGTCAAACTGAGGAAAAGGTTTTTGCTGGTTGTGATGGACAGGCGTCAGAACAAACATCGTGTCACGGTTCTGCTTGATATCAGGACACTGGTCAAAATGTTTATATAATTTGTTTTCTGAGTCCTTACTGAGGAAAAAGTCTCCACACAGAATACAATCTAGATTTCTTCTTTTTTTTGTTGCATTGAACAAAAACGTGAATATTTCTTCTGAAGAAAAAAAAAATTGTAACTTGACCTCCACACTTATATAATGTAACGAAACCTAATCAAKCATTTAAGTATTGGTGTGCGTGTGTGTTTAATAATAAGTGATTTCTTATAAAAGTTACACAATTGTGAAAGCACTGTTCAGGATCTGTGTGTGTGTGTGTGTGTTTTGATCTGGTTCATTTACTGTACAATGTTTCTTTAATTATAACTGACGTCTGATATCTGTACGAACAAAATTGTAATATATACATACTGTAAATTATACAGGTATTTGACTTTTTTCTTGTTTGTTTGTTTTTTTATATAAATTATCTGGAAAAAAAAGCATTGATCTTTTTTGTTTTCATTGGGGGGGGGGGGAAACGGTCGGGTCTGCGCAAATGATGCGCATTGGTAACGCGCACGAAGGCATCCTTTGAATGAATGGCGGCGCCGTTTGTCTGGATTAATGCGTCTAACATTTCTGCCCTGCTTATGGAAATGCATGGGATTGTTGCAATTCTGAGTTGATCATAAATTCGTTCTTGGATCGAGGAGATATTGAAAGGAAATAGCGATAGAGTTGAGTGCTGTCCATGTCCGTACCGAGCTAAAAACAAAACCTAGCCAGGCTTCCATGCATTAAGGCCTGATTGTGAGCTTTGCACGCTTTAGCAGGAAACCTTGTGTTTAATCAGTGTTTAGTCAGCTTAACTTACATGTGCATGCTTTGACATCGCTGGTAATCTGCTTTGACATGATCTAGTGAGGTTCTGCAGAGATGTTGAATGCCCTGAGCATTGCTTGATGATGCTGATGCTGCTGATTTAGAAACAGATCCCTGAAGGTCCACCTCCCTCTGAGCTGAAGTCTTTACTTTCCAGGAACAGCAGCAGCAAACATGACTGGCATGCAATCCAGGAATGGTAAATCAATCAATCAATGAATAAACAAATAAGACCTGGTTTCAGGACAGATTTCAGTGTTCTGATTGTATTTTAATCCTGTGTGTGTGTGTGTGTGTGTGTGTGTGTAGAGTCAGTTGGAGACAGTTCTGATGATGAACCTGTGAGTAAAATGGGGAAACTTGGCAAGAAGTGTTCGGAAGACACACGTAAGACCAACCCAGTCACACACACACACACACAAGGAATGTTTATCCTATATCAGGCGCCAAAAGTTTCGAGAATGACACAATTTAATAAAAAATAATAATAAAATCAAAAGTTCAGTTAAAAATCTGCAGCTTCAGTGTTTCTAGATCTTTTTGTCTGATGTTACTATGGTATATAATTACCAGCATTACATAAGTAAATAAAAGGCTTTGATTGGGAAAAAAAAATACAAAAAGTAAAAATGCAAAAAGTTATTATTTGCAGTGTTGTTGACCCTTTGTTGACAAGATCTTGAAAAAGAAAGCTCAACACTGCGAATGAATTAACATTTGTGTCATTCTCACAACTTACAACTGGCTGTACGCTGCTGTACTTCCCTTTGAAAAATCGGTTCCATTCGTCATCTTTCCGCTCATCGAATCTGTCTTTTCAGCCACGGATATCTTGGAAGATTCTTCTACACCGAAGAAAGCCCTCAAAGAGCCGCCCCCTGCTGCCGATGGTAAAAAGAAAAAAACTAACAGTTTATATTTCGTAATGTACCTGGGTTTTTAAACTTTAAGAACCGAAATGTGTCCATACTGTAAAGACAAGAAATGAGGAAGACTGATGTCCGTGAAGATTCTCAGTCATCCAGGTGAGGTTATCTGGAGGTTGAGTCATGTCAATGCAAGAAAACCTATGTGGACATTTTGGAATTTCATAGTTCATGCGCAGTTCTGTTCCTTCCAATAGAAGTGATCATCTTTTGTTTATTCTGGAAAGAGTTGAGAAAGTTCTGAGACTGATATTTTATCATGCAGCCGATAATTGCTTTTTTTTGTTGTTGTTGTTGTTGTTTTTTATCCCCAGAATGTGCGGGAAACAGCTCTGATGAAGAGCCTCTGAGCAAACTGATCGATTCAAAAGCAGCCAAGCGCTCAAGTAAACAGCAAGAGACTGGTGAGTGGCATGTCACTTCATTTACATTTTTATGTTTTTCCTTTTTTTAATTATTATTATTATTATTATTTTCTTAATAGCCCTAAATGAGTCCCCCTTCTGGTGAGATCACTGGTTACCCAAAATAATACAAGGTCATGATATAATGATCTTCTTTTCATTTGTTACTCTGAAAAAAATGTAACCTGCGTTTAGAGGAAGTATTTAGGCCAAGTGTGGCACAGAAGGGTGAAACTTTTAGTAAAGAAGGTGGACATCCCTTTGAGTCAAAATGTCAGCTCGTCTTTAAGTGGGCCGGATGGGTGTGTGTTTGAGTTAAACCATATGGACAGATTGGGACAAATAGATAGATTAGTGTGTCTTTGAGTGAAGCAGATGGATATATGGGCATGCCTGAGTGGGACAGATTGATAAATGAGAGTGCCTGAGTGGGACAGATGGATAGATGGGTACAGTTGGACAAACGGACTTGTCTTCGTGTTGGGTAGAGGGGATCTGTCTTTGTGTGGAGCAGAAGGGACCTGACACGCCTTTGAGTGAGGTGGATGGGATCTGTTTGTGTGTGCGGCAGATGCAACCTTTCTTGGAGTGGGATGGATGGACAGACATGTTTTTGAGTGGGACAGATGAACGTTTTTGAGTGGGAAGGACGAGCATGTCTGGGACTGGGATGGACGGGCAGGTCTTGGACTGGGATGGACGGGCATGTCTTGGACTGGGATGGACGGGCATGTCTTGGACTGGGATGGACGGGCATGTCTTGGACTGCGATGGACGGGCATGTCTTGGACTGCGATGGACGGGCATGTCTTGGACTGGGATGGACAGACATATCTTTGGGGCAGATAGAACCTGTCTTGGAGTGGAACGGGTGGACCTTTTTTTTGAGTGGGACCGATGGATAGAAGACATGAGTGGGAAAAGTGTCGCTGGGTGTGTGAGTGGGACATAGGAGTATGTATATGTGTGGGAGAGTGAGAGATCTCCATTTCTGTTCCTATATGTTATCCAACTAAATTTATTGATCAATAAATGTTTTTTTTTTCTGCGGTTTAAAGACGTGAGGGTGTAACATGTGTAGTTCAGGAATCTAACAGCACTAAGACGAGTGGATTTCATGATAAACATGATGTGAATGACAGATGGCATGTACTTTAAAAAGGAAATGATCTATATCTTTCATCTGTAGTATTAGAAAGTCTGACAGGTCTGAACACCCCTACAACGTTCTGTACCAGTTCTGCTGTGGTGTTTGGTGACACTCTGACTCGAACACATTGCTGATGAGGGGGAATATAACTCTGAAGGATTTTGGTGAAAGCTGGGGGAAAAAAGTGTTTTTCACTAAATATGAATTTCCCAACTATTATTATACCTTAACAGCCCCTGATCATGAAGGAAACTCGCGCATTAATGATAAGGTCAGGGACTAAACCTTTACAYTCCATGTTTTATTTAACATTAGCTGCAGGGGAGCCGTCGGATTCTGAAGAGGATCAGCCCCTGACCATGATCATCAAGAGGAAGAAGAAGCAGAAGGCTGACATGGATGAGCCTGAAGGTGTGTGTGTGTGTGTGTGTGTGTGTGTGTTGTTTTAAATTTAATGTGCTGCTTTCTTTTCCTTCAACTTGTTCATGTTCTCACATGTTCACTCAACCACTGACTCTCTCACTCATTTACTTATTCACTTACTGACTGACACTCACTCGTTCATTTACTGACTCACTTCACTTCACCCACTCACTGACTCATTAACTTACCTGTTTAAATGTTAACTGACCCACAGAATCAGTCATTGACCCACTTATTTACTCTCTCACAGACTCAATGACTGCCTCAATAATCTGTGTTGTGCTTAATGACACGCTCACTCGCCGACTTATTTACTCACTCACTGACACACACGCTGTCTCATTGACTCACTGACTCTTACACTGATATTCACTTATTCACTGCCTCATTGATTCATTCATTTATTTACTAACTTATTCACCCACCTCTGGGTGCTAATTGGCACAAATTGCCCATGGTGTGTGTATGTGTTTCCTGCAGTGGATTGGCACCCGAGTAGCCCGCCTCGTGCCCTAAGTCTCCTGGGATAGCCTCCAGTAGTGATGGGTCCTTCATGAATGATTCGTTCGTTTTGAACGAATCTTTAACGTGACTCAGAAGAACGAGTAGTCTCGGAGGGTGATTCGTTCATTTTCTACTGGGCGCGCATGCGCAAATAATCGCAAAACCTCCGTAGGTTATGTAGAGGAAACAGAATCGAACGATTCAACGAATCTTCCAAGTCCGAGTCGTTCGTTCCTTTGTCACGTGATATGAATTTCCATTAACGCTATGCAGTGCAATAGATTCAAAGAACGAGCGACTCAGACTAGGACGATATGATGGTGAGCTTCTCATTCCGTTTATAATGTGTCCTAAGCTGCATTGTAATATTTTCATTACTGG
The DNA here is from genome assembly GCA_003987875.1 of Clarias batrachus. Taxonomy (NCBI): domain Eukaryota; kingdom Metazoa; phylum Chordata; class Actinopteri; order Siluriformes; family Clariidae; genus Clarias; species Clarias batrachus. Next base: position 64,150 of record QMIH01001449.1, read on the forward strand.
AACTATAGCCAAAATTTGTATATGTAGACGTGTTGGGGGTCTGTTTATTGAAAATGTAACATTTTAGTTTATTTCTGGTCAAAAGAACGAAATGATTTAAATGAGTCACAAAAAGATTCGTTCATTTGGATGAACGAGATTCAAAGAACCGTCTGCGGAAGAAAAAAACGGCACATAGGAGGAAAAAATAAAAGCGAGATAACGTGACTCTTCCGGCGCTAAAATACAGAAAGGGCAACCACCGAGGTCAAACTGAATGTCTTTATATTTTAGGCCAAGCTAAAAGTAAAACTCAGCTACTCAGAATTCTACTCAGTAATTCTCTCCATATCTGTTTAACAACGCGCACGAAACTCTAACCCGAGTATAATCTTTCCCCGTGTGCTACGTCCTTCTACTTCTTCCTTTATTGTTTAGCGGTTGGCAGCCAGCTTTTAGTCGCATTACTGACACTCACTGGACTGGATCGGTATTGCACGGACAAGGATCAAGCTTTTAGGAGCATTGCTGCCACCTGCTGGACTAAATCGGCAACGCAGAAGAGTCAAGTTTTGCGGGATCTCGCGAAATGTTTGCGAGATCTTGCAAACAAACCAAAAAAATTTTCCTAGCTTAATTTTTTTTCACTCATATCCTGTTCGCCTATTTATTTGCCTCAGCTTACTCTGTAATAGTGACGCTTTGCATAACTGTCGCAAAAAAAAAAAATAGGTGTAAGCTTCTAAAAGCATATGAGCTGTAAAATGCTTGCCTAAATAGTTTAAAGGTAAAAAAAAAAAAAAAAAATCTGTAAGGACTAGAATTGCTTCTATGTTTGTAGATGCCAAGAAGACAAGAAGCCCAAAAAAGCGTAAAGCTGCGAGGAAGACCTCGAAGCTCAGGGAGGCGTCACCATCGCCAGTGAAGGTCACACAGAGGAGAGGACGGAAAGGTAGCGATCATGAATCCTACACCGTCATTTGCAGTCCATCCCTTTAATAAATCATGAAAGCACAGTGCCGGTGCTGGTTTAAGGATCAGTTCAGTGCTTTTCCATGATTTGATTTCTAAATGAAAATGCTGCAGATCTGGAACTAAGAATTAGTAACGTTGTGGACTGGGTGCCTCATCCTCACGACTTTCTGTCATTATAATAACTTTCTGTTATTCTGTCATCTTAGATATGTTTAGAACCGGTAACCATTAAAGGGCCCCTATTATGCAAAACTCACTCTGCAGTGTGCATGTACACGCAAATCACGTAATGAGGAAAAACATTGGCCGAGTTTCTATTGTAAACCAGCCAATTAGATTTTTCTCCTATTGTGACCTCATATAAGAAGAGCCTCATACAGTATATATAAGGTTTGCATTATCTGAAAGGTATTTCAGCTGAAGCATTAATAGAAATGTTAGGAGGTAGCTCTTAGACCTGCGTTTACTTGTTAAATAGTAAAATATGTGACCTTTAAAAATTACCATCTCCACAGTATGAAAGAACCTTTTTTTTTTTTTTTTTGCTTTCTCCATAGTGGTYTATTTGTTTAATCTCATCTCCACAGTTCATGTTTCTGGTCCACAGTTTTACAGTTTTTTGATAGTTTAATTTGTATGTTATATGATAAATGATCCACACTTTAATGGTGTAACCAGTACAATTTGTGTGTGTGTATATAAAATTAGCTGCTTTTTTTTTTTAGCTGCTGAGCACACTATACGATGAAGCGGCGGTTTGTTTTTGTTTTTTTTCTTGTAGGTAAGGACGATTCGAAGAAGAAAGCATCGGCGCATTCGCCAGCCTCGAACACGACGCCTAAGAGGAAAGGTCGTGCCAAGAAGGAAGGAAAAGGTACACGGGTGTTAGGATTTCATTCTCAGTTCCAGGATCTGATGTGAACAGAAACACCAGCAGAAGTCAAACTTGGAAGAATGAGATTTAATCATTAAGTTTAAAAATGATGCCGTTTAAACACTAAAACGTCTAGAAATACTGTAGAAATCATAATATCAACTTTGTTTTCTGGCTTTTTTTGTTGCTATGTGATGAAACAAGAAACATCAATAAGTATGGAGCGAACTTCTCCTTCCTGTGTGTGAACAGCTGTGCGTGGTGACAGCTCCGAGGACGAGCGCTTGAGCGAGCTGGCGAGGAAGAAGGGCGGGCCGGAGATGAAGCGGGCGGTGGTGCTGGTAGAGAGGATGTCCGAAAGAGACGTTATGGACGCGGTGGCGCGAGCACGCACGCACGGCCAAGCGCAGAAAAGTGCAGCCAGAGCAGGTACAGTAATGAGAGGCTGCGGGTGACGGTTCGTGCTGAGCTGTGGAACGAATCAAGGCTGAAAATGATGTCATGAGTGACTCACAGGTTTTTGAGCCAAGGATTTAAAACCCTGTGAGTCACTCATGACATCATTTTCAACCTTGAGAACAAATAATGAAACGTTATGAAATAAATGTAACATATCCACATAATATCTCTTTATTTCTTTCACATAGTTTCGAGTACAGCGAGTGTGCCGTGTGTATGTGGCGAATAAAACCCGAAAATATGAACAGAAAAAGGCAAATTGATAATAACGGTAATAAATATAAGGTATTCAGATCAATTCACTGATTTGGCAGATGAGGATTTACACTGAMAGCATCACTAATGCAGTGTATAAGGGCTGTTCGAGGGAAAGCGGGACTCATGATGACATTTGTGTTGAGGCACGGGTTGACATTTAGTGTATGAGACTCTTAGACGAGTAAAATGTGTGAACGGTTTAAAGAAAGCCGTACGTCCGTGAATAACAATCCTGGCTGAGGTGGATCAGCGCCCAGCGCAGACGTTCTCGTGAACATTCAGCCAGCGGAACGCCCGATCCCTGAAAATCAACAGGAAAACAAACTAGGGAGTTATTGCAACATACCCTGTACTGTCCTGGTCTTGCTTCAAGTGTCATGTTTGGGACATTAAAGGAGTTCCTGGGAGGCCAGCGTTTCAGCACTCAGTTCCGGTGTACTGMGAAAACTTTGATGGTATCCAAGCACTAGTGAAACACTGGAATAAGTGCATTAGTGTAGCAGAGGATTAGATAGAGAAATAAAGGGAGGTTTTTAACTGTGTTCTGTTATTCTGCACAATCAAAAGTCTCGCTTTGACTTGAACATAATACTTTTATAAGTAAATGCGTAAATGTAACACTGTTTAAATAATCATGGCAGGGGTTTAACCATTAAATCAATTCATGTATAAATCCTGTTCAGTTTCTTTATTTAACATTCCCAGAATCCTGTGACTGTTTTGTGAAGAAGGGAAGAGTTTTGAGAAAACAGCTGGAATAGTTCTGAGAAATGCAATAAAAGCAGATTGCACTCGCAGAACTTGATGACGCTGCCTTGAAATTCTGAGAATTATCCCTGAACTGTAGAGTGCACTTTTACAGTAATCCACCTCTCTGTGTCTCTCTCTCTCTCTCTCCTCGTGTTCTCCTGCACGTGATGTAGAGAGCGCACCGGACAGCTCTGACGAAGAGCCTCTGAGTCATAAAATGAAGAAACTGAAAGAGCAGAGCAAGACTGCGCGAGGCAGAAGACCGGCGGCGGGTAACGGTTCCTGCACTAGTGCCTGACATCCTGACGGACGCATTTAACCAGATGCACAAACAAAAAGGAATAAAAATAAAATAAAAAAAAACATGACAGGTTGTGCAGTACTAGGAAAATAATCAGTGACCAATAGCAGAGTATGAACAGGAGCAAGTGTTTTATTCCTCTTGTACATACAGAACCACAATTTCTCCGAGCATCATGATGTAGCTATTTGTGTATATTTACATTTAAAGGTCCCATATTTAACTGTTTCTTTAACAAGTTATCACAGGTTCCCTATAGTGTGCGTGTTAATCCTCCAGATAAAATAGTTTTCAGATAATGCTGTTTTTGTATTCCATAAACTCCATCTTTTTCTTTTTTTGAGCTACTGCTGAGCAACGAGCTGGGTGTGGGTGTCCCTTATATGAGGTCACTATAGGGGGAAATCTAATTGCCTGGTTTAAACCATAGTCAAAAAGCAGGGAGTGGGCTTTTTGCCTCCCATCATGTTAGTTGTTTCGACACACACTGAAGACCAGCCTGAATGCTTAAAAATGACTAAAAAGTAAAAATTGCATAATGGGTGCCCTTCAAAGTTTAATGACCATCACGTCCTGTAATCGCTTACATTATAGCAAATATAAATGTTTGTCCACGAGTTTGATTCCCGGGTGGTGCTGTAACCTCTCGCAGCCGGAGGTCTAGAGAGAGCTGATTGGCCGAGCTCTCTCAGAGGGGAAGGATCTACAGCCAATCAGGGGCGTCTGTGAGCGAGCAGTTTGAAAAGATGCGGTCGCCTGACGTCACGTGGTCCGGAGGAAACGTGTGACGGCCTTCGGCCCTCACGGCTTAGCCTTAATGGTACTAGCCTTAATGTGGCGCCCCCTAGTGATGGGGCCAAATTGGATATGACTAAATTAGGGAGAAAATCGGGGAAAAATTTTTTTTTTTGCCTCTCCGAATCACTTAGACTGAGACTTGAATAAAATGTAATTATTTTTACCACAAACAGTTAACCCCCTTTTTTTATGTTACTACACACTTTTAATTTTTAAAAATTTTTATCCTTGTTATCTGCCATGCAAGCCCCCATGTACGAGCTGTTACTACAGAAAAGTGTTAAAAGGAAACCATTCGTATGAGCGCTTGACCAATACGAGACGATTCAAGAATTCAAGTCATGTGATGTAAGTGGACCTAACCGAAGAACCTTTTATTAACTAGAAAACAAGCAAAATGGAAGCAAAGGGCCAGTACAGTCAATGAATTCTCAGAAGTCATTCACGAACCTCAATGAAGCACTGGTGGCTCAGGCAGTTGAGACTCTGGCTTGCCGATCGGAGCGTTTGGGGCCCTTTGGCGAGGCCCTTATCCCTACGCTCATATATAATACTCAGTGCATCCTTAGTACCTGTCCTGAGCCTGGAGAAATGGAAGGGTTGCCGCAGGAGAGGCTTCTGTTGTAAAGCCTGTGACAATAACTTGAGCTTCGAATGATCAGATATGGCAGGAAGGGACATAAAAAAATAATGAGCCTTAATATTGTAAATAGCTACAGAATGTATGTATGAGGTCCCCTCATCTAGCTGTTTTTCTTTTGTCTTTTTCTTTACTGTATAATAAAATGGTGTAAATGATTAGAGCAAAGTTAGTTTGTGCTTTTTCTCCACAGATGCCAGTTCAGATGACGAGCCTCTGGTGAGGAAAGTGAAAACAGCCAAGGTGAAGGATAAGTTTAGAAAGAGAGCCAACGGAGAGGAGGACACGGTCAAGCAAGGTGAGTCTCCGCAAGCGTCCAGCTGGGACAGAGTGAGTGTCCGGTGTCTGCCGGGACAATCCCGATGTTTAGCTCCTGTAGGTGTGTTTACATGGAATTTAACATCCCAGGAATAATAGGATTAATAGGTTCTGTATTATCAGTGTATCGGTGTCTTTACTTCTGATTTTCATCCAGTAGGTGTCTAGTTGAGAAGCGAGCACTGATTGGGTCATCCTTTCACACGTAGTAAAGCATCTAACCAATCACAGAGGAGACTGACGTCTTGTATCCGATCATTACGAATTAATCAGAAATAATGGGAAGACAAAATTAACCTTAAAATTGGAAGAAGAATAACGGCCCTTTCTTGTTCTTCCAGCAGATTAAACACTTCACAGTGGGCCGAACAATTTTGCACAATGCCGTGAAAAAGTTTTTGCCCCCTTCCTGAATTTAAAAAAAAWATATATATATGTAAAACGTTTTGTAAAAATTCAGATCCTCTAACATTTTCTTATGTTTGTTTGACGATCTAAATCATTCAAGTGTGACAAATAGGCAAAATACCCTGTATTACCAAAAGTATTCGCTCTCCTGTCTTCACATGCACATGAACTTGAGTAACCTCCAATTCCTAATCTGCCGTCCCCAAACTGAACCTACAAACTTGGGAGCATGAAATTGCCCAGAATGACTCGGTATGCTAGAAGCATTAAGAGTTCACTGGAAGTAATCACCAGTTCCACCATGACTGCGCACCAGTGCACAAAAGCAACGTCCATAAAGACCTCAATGAGCGTGTGGAAGATGAGGTGTGGAAGAACTTGTCTCTCCTGAGCTCAACCTGATAGGACACCTTTGGGATGAATTAGAGCGGAGACTGTGAGCCAGGCCTTCTCGTCCAACATCACAAATGTGCTTCTGGATGRATGGTCAAAAATTCCCATAAACACACTCCGAAACCCTGTGGAAAGCCTTCCCTGAAGAGTTGAAGCTGTTACAGCTGCAAAGGGGGCGGGGCCAACATCATATTAAACTGATCAGATCAGATTTACAAGGAAATCGCTAATCGACATTATTTCAACCGGATTCAATAAATATTGTCTGTGGAAACCTGGAAACCCGGCTAGTGATTGTGTGTGCATGTCGGATGTAACCTCCAAAGATTAAGGCAGGAAAAAAAAAAGTTTTTAACAGCTAGGACAGATTTGTTTTTCACCACTTTCGTCTGTTTCCCCTGCAGATAAAGAGCTGAGCGAGGAGGACGAGCGTCCGCACTGAGACGACACAAATCGACACGTTTCACACGCGAGTGAGTGTCGCACATGTAACACTTCACCACTCGGCATGTTTCTCACTCACACACACACTCACACACACCTCCTCTGCCTGAATAATGGAGAGATAAACAATGTCTTTTTTTCTTTTCCCAGATTGAACAGGAGGACTGAGAAGAGGAAGAGGACTTGTTTATTTCGTCGTTCCTGTGATCAGCAGTTCTGTGCATCGTTCTTTTATTTATTCCTTTATAGTAGCACCATTGCATTTTTTTTCCCTTTTCTTTTGGAATTCCTAAACCCTGAAATGTGAATCCATTTCACACCAGGAAACACTGAAAAGCTTGAAGTAGTTTCTTTTATATTGTTTTAGAGTCTCATATTTTGTATGGTCTTAACCGGGCTTCGGCTTTTTACATCGTGTACGCTGATGTTTTCATTTGTATTAAACAAAAATGACAAAAACAAAACGGACACTAAGTGTAATTTACATAGTTCCTAGGAAGGAAAGTAACCCGAAATCCGTTTTTGGTAATGATCTCGACATGTACACAAGTACGAAATGTGTGGTAAACGTGGAGGACGGTGTACAGTAGTTTGTTTATTTATTACTTTTTTGTTTCATTTTTTTTGATGGCAGTCGTCCTAGTTTCTTGTGATTTAATGTGATTTTACCTGATCAGAATGAAATTAAATACAAAACTTACAGCTGTCTGTACAACTAAAAGGCTTTAAAAATACATTAAATGTGACTTTGTAACGAAAATTGTACAAATTCTGTAGTTATTGCTTCATAAAAAAAATCTTTTAACTGATCTGTAAGATTTTCTTCCTTAGCCTCTAATATAAACGCCAACCTTTAGTAAAGAAGGCACAGAGGCTGATCTTATACCGTACAGATGGAAAGGTTTCAGAGCCTCTCTAGTTTTTTTTCCAATAATACTCTCATACTTGTGAATAAAAACTGTTTTAGGCTGAGCTGCGAGCAAGGAATGCACTGCTGTCTTCACTTCATCAGCAGAAGTGAATCTTTGTCCTGGTAGTTCTGCTGTCAGGGGACCAAACAAGTGAAAGTGACAGAGCATGATCAGGACTATAGGGAGGATGCTTTAGCGAGTGTCGGCAGAAGTGTTCGGCATGCAAGATCACAATGCCCTTTGATATATCAGTCCAAGTTTAGACTTCAGCTCTTCAATCAGAGTCTCACTGTAACGAGCACTGTTGATTGTTAAACCTTTTTCCTGATAATCTTCCAATAAAAACTCTTCTTTTGTGCAAATCATCATCATGATCATCATTTTGGCTCGCAAATGAACTGATGCAACACACAGCAATGACTGCGGAGAACGGAAAGCGATGCTCAGACACCTTGATTAATCAAGTACAAATTGCGCAAAAGGTCAATCAACTAAACTTTAGTGTTTGTTCGTGCAGACAATCATTCGCACCGAGGCCCAATTCTGTGCAGTCAATCCAGCGAGGGGGATATTTTTAGATGTTTGGAAGGTCAGAGAAAACCACAAGAACACATGAGGCACTACACTGACGGTAATCTGAGGCCAGGATCGAGCTGCAGAGCCTGGAGCTCTGATGCTGGAGGGGGAGAATAAGCCTGAAGCAGAAAAAGTAGAATCAAACAGAATCAGTTTAAGTGGTGCACTATATACAGTACTAGGATTGTTAGTAACAACCAATTGTTGTACTAAAAGAAGAAATAATCTCTGCATGGAGCATCAGCTCTGATACTTGATAAAATAATGTAGAAATAATAATGCCAGCGTCAGAGCCTGGAGCTGAAGCCAACAGATCATCTCTGGGAGGACTGAACATGGCTGCACTCATCCAACCTGGTTGAGCTTGATGATTCTACCAAGAAAAATGGAAGAAACGACGGGGAAAACATGCAAACTCCATGCACACAGAGATGGGAATCGAGCCTGGCCGGGGATCGAACCCAGACCCTGGCGGTGCAAGCTGACAGAGCTAACCACTACACCCTGTGCTACGCTACCATATTTATATATTTTGAAATAAAGGGATGGGAAGATAGCTAGACAGATATATACATAGGCACTTTATTGATTCTGAGGGACATTGGATTGGTTAAAACATCTATATACGGTCAATATTTTTATCATTCTAAAATAAAATCAAAAACTATGCTAACAGGGTTATACACAGTATAGCTGAAACATACACTGTTTTTACATCTGTCAAGTTGTTTGTGTATATGTATTCTATGATCTGTGAGTGGAGTCGAACTTGCTGCGCGTTTTCTGCGCAGAGATGATCCTCGGAAACGCGCTCTCGTGGGAAAGTCGTTTCAGTCGCTGTTTTGTCCTGCGTCGCAATCCGTAGCTGCGAGAGCTGCAAACTTTATGCGCAGGCAGACCGCTGGAGGAAGTTATCCGGAATTCTGCTCTTTTGCGAGACTTTCAGGTCGGGTTTTTTAAAAAGTAGGAAAGCAGAGAGGATAATTTTGTGCTCTGCCGTACGTGTAAAGCTTGGCGTGTGTGTTCGAGCTTCTGTCCAGTTGTTCAGCATTAGATAGAAGACAGAGGAAGAGGAATGAAGGAGCTGCTGCTCGGCTGAATCAGAACTAAAGCAGGTTTAATGTGCAGTAAGTTTTACACACATCACACACACGATCCTGAACATCAGGTTAACATCATATTACACACACATGGACTAAAGGTGTTTCTTTTCTTTTTATTTTGCATCCATGGCTAACACACACACACACACACACACACACACACACACACACACACACAGCTAGCTTATGTTTACTTCCTGTCAAATATAAACACTATGGAATTAAATAATATAAATGTTTGAGATAACACCGAACACCTGCTGTGTTTAAACACAGCGCTTTAAATCATTTTCTACATTTCTTCTTGTGGCAATGTGGATCAATTACGCTGTACCTGTGAGAGTGGGCGTGGTCTAAAACTAAAGCTCCTCCCCACTGTTTCCCCCCAGTATGGCAAAGGATTAGGGTCAGCATTAAAAAAAAAAAAATTAGTGCAACCCCCCCCCTCAGGATTCTGACTTTAATGTCATAAGGTTTTATCTGAGCTTAGAGTCAGAATTTTGAGATTAAGGTCAGAATTTTCAGAAAGGTCCGAATTCCAAGAAAAAAAAATGTCCGAATTGTGAGGTTAAAGTCAGATTTGTGAGGTTCTGAGAAAAAAAAAGTCAGAGTTCTAAGGGGCAAAATGTCAAAGTTGTGAGGCTTAAAGTCAGGTGTGCGAGGTTCAGGTCAGGTGTGCG
>QMIH01001449.1:123558-139089 GCA_003987875.1 Clarias batrachus
TACTTATACATCCATCCATCCATCCATCCATCCATCCATCCATCCATCCATCCATCCATCCATCCATCCATCCATCCATTCATGTGGCCAGTCAGCCCACCATATACTGTACTTATCCATCCATCCATCCATCCATCCATCCATCCATCCATCCATCCATCCATCCATCCATGTGGCCAGTCAGCCCACCATATACTGTACTTATCCATCCATCCATCCATCCATCCATCCATCCATCCATCCATGTGGCCAGTCAGCCCACCATATACTGTACGTATCCATCCATCCATTAATGCATCCATTCATCCATCCATCCACCAATCCATCCATTAATTCAATCTGTGTATTTATACATTTATTTATCCACACTTCATGATTAACAGACATAACTGCAATGCAATGCTGTAGACCTGAAATGCTGTACCAACAACATTTTCTGGTGTACACACGCTTCAAAAGCTAACTTTTGAAGAATAATAATTCTTAATAATTATTTTTAGAACCCATAAGAAATTTACTATGAATGAAAAATGCTAATTATTAGATTATTCATTAATTAATTTAGCATTGATTTATCATTGCTCTGTGGCAATACAGTCCCAGAAGGCTCATAATTTGCTGTCTGATTCTGCATGCTGAGGAAAATGAATCTATCACCTGCTGTGAATTCATCAACAAGAAACACAAGCTCGTTCTCAGCCAGACTGCGCATTGCGGTCAGATTTAACAAGGAAATGGATATACAATGGTTGTTCAAGTCAAACCGGGACTTTTGATTGGGCAGAATAACAGAACACAGTTATGAGAACAAAAGCTCCCTTTATTTCTCCATATAATCCCCTGCTACACTAATGCACTTATCCCAGTGTCCACTAGTGCTTGGACACCCTCAAGGTAGAAGGTTTTGGTCTTCCTGCTTCACATCTGAAACGTCGGCCTCCCTGGAACACGTTTATTGGCCCAACATGTGGAAATGGCTTGGAGTGAGGTCAGGACTGTACGGGGGACATGACGATAATTCCTAGCCGAGTTCCTGTAATGTGCAGGTGGTGCTGGTGAATGATTGTGTGTGCAGTTCCCACAGACAGATGCGTCCCTTCTGCAAGTTGGCGATAAGTTGTCCTTCAATTTTAAAGGATCAGGCGTTCCACTTTCTCAACAACTTCATTAGATTAGATTAGATTAGATTAGATTAGATTAGACTTTATTGGCATTGTGCAGAGTATATGCACAGAGCCAGTGAAATGCAGTTGGCATCTATCCAGAAGTGCATAAGTGGTCTATTTACAACAAATAAGTACAAATAAGTACAATTCACAGACGYACAGCCTTCTTTAACATGTTTGTTCCATTTAAATGTTTTAATGCAGTTAAGAGTCTCGACACCGTACGGTGCTTGGGATCTTCTGTAAATGTYAATTCACTTTATAYCTTCAAAARAAAATTCATCACAAGTCCTGGTTTGACTTGAACACTACTTGTAAAGCAACGTGTTTAGAAATATATCCCACTTTGGTCTTCTGAAAGAACTGAGATAAAAGCAAATATAAAAAATKAATCATAATAGTTTTACACCTGTATTGATCTTTGCGATGAGACCAGGTGATGTTTTTAACAATTATTTAATTCCTGTTCTTGACTGTCATGCTGTGTTTTATTCAATCCTTTTCTGTTCGCCACACAGTCATTATTTGAATTTTGAATTTGTAATTTCTTCTCTGACCTGTCTCATCAATAAGGCCTTAATCATGTTTATTTTATTTTATTTTTTTTGCACCAGTTCTCTGCAAACTCTACAGACTCTTATCTTATCAGCAGGTTCTGAACTGCTCAAACTGGCCCATCTGGCTCTAACAGCCATGCCAGGATCTCTCAAAAACTCTGTGGCATGCTTTGTGTACAGAGCAATATTAAACAGTCTTTGTAAGGATTTATGATGTTATGTGAACTTCACCATGCCTCCATGAATATAAAACAACCTCCTCGTTGTGTTTCCTGATTCCTTATACAGTAAGACTTCCTTTAGCACATATCTTGACGAAAGTACACACAAGTAGCTCATGCCCGCTGGAACGAATGCTACAAATGCTTACGTTTAACTGGAAAATGCCAACATGTTTCTTTTTGTCTGTCTGTCTCCACGTCTCTCTATAACTCACATTAAGGACTTTGGTTCTTTTCACCCTATATTTATATACCTTATATTTATTAAAATATATAATTATTTGCAATATATGAATAGGCCATGTGTGTGTGTGTGTGTGTGTGTGTGTGTGTGTATATATATATATATATAGTCTTATGCAAAGTTTAGGCAATAAAAAATCTTTATAAATAACAGATTTTAGTGATTTTAAAATTGAAAAGATGGTGTAACAAAACATCCTTTATGACATGAAAAGTAACTATGCATCAATGTTTGCTGAAGACTGTGTTAACATCTTTTCAATTAAAAAATAATAAGTAATTATAAAATCTGTTATTCATCAAGGGGTGCCTAAACTTTTGCATAAGACTGTATTGCAATGAAGACAAAAAAACATATACAGTATATGTATACTTATAATTGTTTTATTGAAACATGATTGAAACTTTATGCATGTATAAGAATTCTGCACACAGTTTTACTTTGTCGGGGTGCTCTGATTAATTCCTATAAAGTCCATTTTGTTCAAACTACATTAACACATATAAGAATATTGTAAAGAAATATAAAGAAAGAAATATATATTCAATCAAATTCAATAATTCAATATATTATAAAGTATATTATTGAATATAAAATTAAATACATTCACATATACTATGAATATATTTGAAATATATTTCTCAATTTCTTATGTATTGTTCAATATATTATGATATATTAATACAATATATTATTCTGTATACTGTGACTATATTTTTGAATATGAATTTATTTTTTTCTGTTAATTATTAGTATCAGTTAGTGTAGCAACGAGGAATATTAACATTATAAAATCTTTGAAATTTATCAGTAGATCAGAAAACTACGTAAATCATTTAATATACTGACAGTTAATATATAGAGAAATACTGTTTATTTTCTTTAGATGAGGAGATGTATGGGATATACGCGACACAAGGCAACTGGCCAAAAGCTTAGATATGTCATCTTTGATAATAATAAACAGAGAACTTCAGACACATCATGCACACATGTGTGTTCTTTGTCCTCCAGTTCAGAACACTGTCCGGTAAACGCATCAATGTGCGGCGGACATATCACGCAATATTTCTCCCTTTATTAACTTTTAAACAAAGCCTTAAAGCTCAGAGCATTTTAGCCATTATTTGTTTTGCTATATATATGTATAGAGTGATATATTATTTGTTTTATCAACACAAAATAGGCAATATGATGAACTGAATTTTAGTTAATTTTAATGTGACTGAGCAAATAAATAAATAAATAAATAAATAAAATCATCAGATAGCCAAAGAAATAGCACAGGTACACATGATCACATGTTTTTATTGATGTTTTTATTGTTGTTTCTATGACCAAAAAAATTATTATAATATGCCCATTGTGACAGTTCTAAATTTTTTGCATCGTCATTCCCATATCGCTAAAAAATGTACCTTTTATAAAAGTAATGATAACTTTTGTTCTACCTGACATATCTGAAAACTCAGATGCACAGTTTGAAATCTAAAGCCTCCTGTGTACTGGCAGCAGATCCGTGCTGACAACACAGCATACGTCAATAATGATTCAAAGAAAAATATGTGCTTCCATGGAAGTCGTCGTTGACCAATGCTGTGTTGACAGCACGGATTTGTGCCGCTTGAATTGTAACGTGCTCGTCTTACCTACCGTCGTTAACCGAAAGATCATGTAAAGTTCTGTACATCTTTTACAACCTTCTTCTTTAAAGGTGATCCAGGGAACACATCAGGCTGTGGATATGCTTGTTCAGWAGAAGAGAAGCTCTAATGGGATGTATTAGGGATTTACACCTTCCTTCACGCCGCCCTGTGCATTTCATTTGGAATGAAATGTGATCATGTTGCAGTACAGTATGTCCCCTATCAGTGTCGCAGGTGTGCCTGAAACACCTGGAATATGACATTATATTTATGATCTCATATAGTCTGATATAGTTGTTATGTTGGGGTCAGTGTTTTTCGAATTTAGAACACTTGATGTATTTCTTGATGAAGATTTTCCTCACATTCTGACAGCTTGGCTGAAACACTGTCTCAGAGGACATGCGTCATGTCCCAGATTCACTGGAGGCAAAAAAAAAAATCTGCAACATCCAAACAATCAGGACAAGGAGGAGTTTCTAGTTGCCTGTCACTCGTGGCACGTGTCAGCTCAGCTTTAGCTCGGGAATGCATGTGTTTTTAGAGGATGTGAAGGAGATTCAAGTGTGCTTATATGTCTCGGTGCTCTGTAACAGACTCAAATCCCTTTCATGCTGTCTTCTGGTCTTGTGCAATCTCCAGAACTCCCCACACCCCTAACCGTTATGAAAGAATAAATGACTGCATGAAAGTGTCATTATTCTCAGTCATCCAGACCCAGAGGTTATCTGACTCTATATTTGCTAATGAGACCAAAAGCAATGAATTAGAATGGATTACAAGCTATTTATTTCTTATTACTTGTCCTGAACAGATGCATTTTTTCCCCCTGCATCAGGATTCCACACCTCCCTAACCCTAACCCTAACCCTAACCCTAGTTGGAAACTAGTTAGAATTGGAAATGACAGCTAACACCTGCCAGAATCACAGTTAATACCGTTAATCCTGCTTGCGCTCTCTTGTTCAAGGTCACAGGGCCGTGTATGTGGGGGTTCATGTGCCTCTTGGGAAAGAGAACAGACACAGGCGCAGACACCGAGGACACCGACACCACCGCAGGAGAACCAAAGAGAGAGAATCTGAGCAGGATGCCGGGGAGAGTGAATGTCTCACGCAAGGTAGGCGACATTCCTAACCACTCAAACGTTCAAAGCACTGATCTTCTGATCTTCTGTTCGTGTGCAAAACGCAAGACTTTGATGACAATGACAAAAAAAAATCACAGTCTGTCCATGCTTTTACATATGCAGCGGTTGAGTCTGTATATTACAAATCCCTAATCTACGGTGTCAGATATTAAAAATAAACAAGAACAGATGCTTAACTGGAGCAGGCTCTACTGTATATTATATATTAGAGGCTCTATATTATAAGTAGACCACAAACCAGACCAGGGATTAGAAACCATACATTTTTCATTGTAGGTGATTGTGAACAGAACATTAGTTCCCCTGATTCAGTATTCCGAGCCAGTGAAGACAACGTCTTAGTAGTAATTTCAATATGACGCTGTGGCTTGGCACATTAACTGCCAGCTCTTATTTCAGAGCGTGTTTTTTTTTTTCTCTATTTTACTTAGCAATATGGGGATTTGTTAAAGTATTAAAGTGTAAAAAAATATTATTTCCAGACAGAAAAAAAAGAAAGAAAATTGTAGGCGTATTAAACGCACCACAGATATTGACCTCAAATGTGACATAAATATGCAACATGTACACATTCTAAAAAAAACCTCAGTCAAAGGATGTTCTTTCCACCTGCCTGACAGTTCCTCATCTCACCCTCCTCTCTCCTCTTCCTCATATAAGTATCTCAATGCTTTCACCCCCTCATCTACAACACATAAGAACAGTACCTAAACWGCAAACAGACACACTCATCACRCAGTGTATAATATATAGCATCTCTCTGTTTTAGAGCTTCTCAGATGGATGGTAATAAACGGTAATGTTAGGTTTTTGGCCAAAACACAGTATTGGTGCTGATGATTTTTTTCTTTATGTTAAGTATACTGTATAACACAGTAAACCTGTGTGCCAAAGAAAGTACTTCTGAAGCGACGTGAAAGTGACCAGTAATGCTTCACTAACAATTATCACATATGGTGAAGTTAACAATGTGAAATTCTTAGTGAGGCGTGATTGGTCATTTTCACGTTGTTAACTTCACCATATGTGCCATATAAAGAAGAAACGGCCATTTTTAGATGCATATAACCTGTAAAAATTGTTGGATGAATTGGTTTTTGGTAAAAGCTTAAAAAGCAAAATAAATAAATAAATCTGTAGTGTCTGTAACCATGTCAAATTCATGTCGCTTCACGTTTTTTCGAAAAATACACTTTTTCAGGTTTATGTCTTTTCATATGAAATCTAAATTGGCCAAATTTCATCTGAATGACAGTTAAGATCATTGAAAGATTTGAATTTTAAAAAGTTACGGGCACTACATGAAAGGGCGTAAAGTTATATTTAGCAAATGTCTTTCTTTTTGCCTGATAAAAATATAAACGTGTGTGCATATTTACAAAAAAAACGAAGTATGGATTGGGAGAAAAGAAGCAGAAGTATTATGAAAAATGGTGTCTTATCTGAAAATTCACTTTTTTTACCCTATGTGAGACACTTTTTAGCACCAACACCATGTTTGGTCATTTACATTGCCCATTATTATAGACTACTTTCGGACTGACTGACTAATGACTCACAAATAACCAACCAACACAGCTGTATGGAGATATGAAAAAGTATGGTATAAACACATCATTGTCATAGGAAAGTTCCTCGGCTCTTCATCTCCACTCGATGTCCTTATACAGTACATCAGGGGGATCCAGACCTCCTCGGCCCTCTGGACCAGTCTGCCTCGTCCTCGTGCCCCGCTTCTGGTTGGAGATTTGGTCACATGGAGGCCCGTGTGGTCTGCTAGGGATGTGTGGGGTGACGGTGGACGGTTCAACTTGACCATGAACATGGTCTTGGACTCGAATGATGCAGACAGCCGTTCTCAGATGAATTGTGACTGCAGTTGCTCAATAGTTCAGGATTTAAATTCCTACAAACAGTTTTGTACCTGAGCCTCCAATAATGAAAGTGGACTTTCTATTAACTGAAACACATCTTCTGTTAGATTGAACTTCCAGCTGCGTAACACACAGTATGACTGCAGATCAATTCCTGCTATCCGTTATAACTCAAATGAGGATGGGTTCCCTGTTGAGTTTGGTTCCTCTCATGTTTTTTTTTTTCTTCCTATTACCATCTCAATAAAACCAAAAACAAATGCTGCTTTTCACAGAACAAAACTTCATTGTTGATGTAAGATATCCTATTAGGAGTTTACTGGGTGGAAAAATATTAATGAAACGAGGGGGAAAAAACACACACAAGTCAATTCTTCTCTTGTGTGTAAAGTCATTTAAGTTTTACACCCCAGAGTTTTTCAGAAATTACACTAGAATGGAAAAATATCTTATTAATTGGATAATTAACTTTATAAAATAACATTTCCACTATGAACCAATCTGGAAAGTTTTCCCCGTTTGTTTTTGGTTTAGTTAAACATCTGTTTTCCTAAACAATGGCAAATTTTTCTTAGATTTCTAAAATGTAAAATGGATTTATTATTATTATACAGTACATTATGCATTGGGTTTGACAGACAAGCTCTCAATTACCTCTAAAGGCAATAATTTATTAGACTACGACTGTGATTTAAATTACAGGTGGGAACTAATGTCAGAGCTGTCACAACAGCTTCTGACCAATCAGATTAAGGATTTCAAGATTTCTGTTGGATAAACAGCAATCACTAACAATTGCAATTGTCATTTTCAGCATTACTGTAATATTATAGTATATATGTTATGTTAATACTGTGAGTTTTTTGTCCAAAAAATACAATTACAAACCTTTTTCAAAATGTTCCTCTATGGTGTGTACTGTATATATATATATATATATATATATATATATACTGTATATAGTCAAAGGTTTGGACACACCTTTTTCTGTTTATTGATTTATAACAACGACAACAACAACAACAACAGTCAGTTGTTATTTTGAGACCTGTGCTGGAACAGATCTCGCAAGAACAGTATTGTCACATGCATTTGCAAAACCCATCAAGCACCACGATGAACCTGCTCTAAACCTTTTTTACATGATCTAAACTTTTGAATAGTAGTATATATCTTTAGTGGCACAATGGCGTGGTTAGTACTTTTGCCTTGCACCTCAAGGGTACAGGTTCGATTGCCGCCTCAGGTTTGTTTTTCCCTGTGCATGGTGGGTTTCAAAGACATGCAGATTTGTCTAATTGAGGTGTTTACAAATGGCCTGCATTGTATTAATGATGCCATGGTTGTAAAAAATGGGAATAAATACAATGGTCACTGTATAATCATTGGCCTCCATGGTCCCTAGTTGGACTCCAGACGTTCCTAGATATACAGTACAGACCAAAAGTTTGGACACCCCTTCTCATTCAGCGAGTTTTCTTTATTGTGTTCTTTAGCCCAAACGCGTCTCTTCTGCTTGTTGTCTGTCCTTAGCAGTGGTTTCCTAGCAGATATTCTAGCATGAAGGCCTGATTCACACAGTCTCCTCTTAACAGTTGTTCTAGAGATGTGTCTGCTGCTAGAACTCTGTGTGGCATTGACCTGCTCTCTGATCTGAGCTGCTGTTAACCGYCGATTTCTGAGGCTGGTGACTCGGATGAACTTCTCCTCCGCAGCAGAGGTGACTCTTGGTCTTCCTTTCCTGGGGCGGTCCACATGTGAGCCAGTTTCTTTGTAGCGCTTGATGGTTTTTCTGACTGCACTTGGGGACACTTTCAAAGTTTTCCCAATTTTTCCGACTGACTGACCTTCATTTCTTAAAGTAATGATGACCACTAGTTTTTTTCTTCACTTTCGTACTGTATATACACACACACACACTCTCATTTGGTTTATTGCTTCCCCCCCCTATAGACACCCCATCCCAGCGTGTCCAGTGTATTCTGGGTACTGAGGACAGTGATGCAGAGCACATTCCTCATGAACTCTTCACTGAGCTGGATGAACTCTCCATTCGCCATGGCAACACGGAGTGGAGAGAGACTGCCAGGTTTGTGAATGTACATTTTTAAGACACACAAAATAGTTTAAGACTTTGACTTCTGAAAGCAGCTATAGAAAAAAAAACTAAAATCTACAACTAAAACCTAGAGCCTAAAATGGTTTAAAATGATTTTTTAAAATGTATGAAATGTATAAAATCGTAATGACCCTCATTCTCATTGTAATATTATTGGTTTTTCTAAATCATTTTATTCTCCTGTAAGGTGTCAGAAAAAAATATTACAGACATAATTTTTTTTAAAGGGCAGCTATTATGCAAAATTAACCTTTTGATAATTTATGGACATTCACATGGGTCTCAACTGTGTGGGCTCACAGACACAATATGAGAAAGAAAAAAAAAAACATCTCATTCTTGGGTGTCTTGGGGAAACTTTGCATAACCCCTTTTCAGACTGGGCAGTTTGAGTTTCCTGCATTTGTCTTGGCTAGATAAATGAATTTCATCTGCATTTAAATCTACAGAATAAAACAGTGCGCTTGAGTGAAACAGAAGGAAATTCAGGGATGTCAGAATGCATAATGTATGACCTGTATTTCAGCTGGAACATTAACAGACACATTTTGGAGATCTCTAAGATTTATGTTAATTTGTTAGAAAGGAGGATAATACGGTACCATCATTCAATCTCGACCCCAGACTTCATGCCGTATTTTTTGTTCTACTTAGTCAGTTCTTCACAGTTGCCCCACTTATGAACCCTCATYTCATCTGCTAGTTTGAATGTGATGTGCTGGAGATTTAAGGACAATTAAAATGGCATTCAGAACAGAGACTGCTCACTGGACGGCTTTATGGTCTGAAGCTTTCATTCTGACCTTGACCGAACTGAGAGCCTGGAATAATGTGTGTGTGTGTGTGTGTGTGTGTGTGTGTGTGTGTATGTGAGTGTGAGTTTATATGCTGTATGTCCAAATGGGATGGGTGAAAGAGGCTTTTATCATCATTTATATTGTCACATACTCCCTCCAAATTTGAACTAGGACTGAAAAAGTGTACGGAAAAATTACATTTAAAAGCAACAGAAAGACATGAACAYRGCATGGCCGTCCATTTGAGGCCATAGAAATGGTTTCCTAAGGTCTGAACAGGTCGTTTTGAAGATTTGAGATTTCAACTGCACAGTTTTTGTAAAGGTTCTGTAGCCTGGGTTAACCGGAATGGAACCTGATGTGATCATCTGCTGTTGTATCCTGATGTGATCATCTGCCTCAAAGTTTGACATCTTTGAAATACTTTTCTGTTCAGCACGGGTATCAAGAGTGTCAAGACTATTTTTGTGTCTATAGCCTTCCTGTCAACTTCAGCATGCCATTCTCCTCTGTCATTTCCTATCAACCAGATGTTCTTGTTCTTGTACTTGATGTTTTTGTTTGTTTGTTTTTACAACATTCTGTGTAAATTAATGCTGCTCATTAATCATTGCACGAATGGGCAGGTATAAAGGTGCCATGTACTATATAAGTGTCTGGTGAGTGTACTGTATATATTATGACAAATATGCAAGGGATGTTCAATCCGAACCAGGACAAATTAACAGAACACAGTTATGAGAGTAAAAGTCAATGACATCCAGTTTTATGTCTTCATTTAGGACAAATTTGATCAAAAGTCCCGGTTTGACTTGAACACCTATCCTTTATGTTGTGTGTTAGTAAAATGTCATATATTTTAATGTCATTTTTAAAAAAAATCATAACAATATTTGTAATAATATGCAATAATTTTAGGATACYACTTGATTACAAACATGATTTGCATTTTCATGTATCCTATATTATATATGTAAAATGATATATTTTCTAGATTTCACCTAGGGCTCTTTTTTCTGCCTTTATTTGCCTTCTACTCTGTAGGTGGCTGAAGTTTGAGGAGGATGTGGAGGATGGAGGAGAGAGGTGGAGTAAACCTTATGTAGCCACGTTGTCTCTGCACAGTTTGTTTGAGCTGCGCAGCTGCATCCTCAATGGCACTGTGCTGCTCGACATGAAGGCCGACTCCATTGAGGACATTGCAGGTGTGCATCTGTGTTTGTGTGTGTTTTTATAATGCAAAATATGAATACAAATTTCTCAATTTTCAATCTCCCTGTGTTCAGACATGGTGATAGACAGTATGGTGGCATCGGGGCAGCTGGACGAGTCATTAAGACAGAAGGTGCGAGAGGCCGTCCTGAAACGGCATCACCACCAGAACGAGAGGAAGCTAAGTAACCGCTTCCCGCTGTCCGTGCGCTCGCTCGCTGATATAGGCAAGAAACACTCTGAGCCGCTGTTATTGGCGCGCAGTGGTGAGGGCTTTCTCCGCACAGCTCCACACACTACACACTTAGATTTTCAAGATAATTTTGTACTGCATTCAACAACTTCTATGCTGATATTTAGAATGTTATACAGTTAGCTTAGGATACACTCACAGTAAATAAAACTTTTTCAAACTCTTTAAAATAATAGTGTAATACTGAATGTCCGTTTAAATGTATGTGTTACTGACATCTGATAGCCCAGATGTGGCGATGTGAATCACATTCAGATCATACAGTATTTATGTATCAATTGACATTTATATGAGTTCTGACACTTTTCTTGTTACCACTAGATGCTTTCCTGAAAGCCCACTGTCAGGTGCAAACAATCACACAGGAAAGTGCAAGCAAGTGCAAAACTACCCAGTTGAGACAATGAAAGAGGAGGGTACAAATAGAGAAAGTATTCAAAAACTAAACTCAGGACAGGTATACACAATAGGGTAATAAATCAATAACTGGATAGGGCAAAGACAGAATTAAAACAGAAACAAAGATGCATGGAAGTGTAAAAGAAAAAGCACAAAACTATACAACATATTACATGGAGTGCTCACTGAGCAGGGAACAACACCATCCTTAAATTGGTGAGCCAGCCAGGAGTTTACTGCATTTACAGATCTTAGTTTAGGAAAGATTAGGAAAGATTTGTCCTGGGGTTCTGGAGAGGTACCGCCTATAAACCCATGCATTCAATCAATATTAAAAAACAAAACAAAAAAACAAACAAACAAACTGAGATTACATTTTTTCCCCTTCTACCTGTACGTACTGAGTATGTACTGTACTGTGTCCACTATAGGCCCACATTTAATGTGGTAACAGATTAAAGGAAAGCCAAGTGGCTCTGTTATGTTTTGTTCAGGGAATTTAATTAAAAGGAATTGTCATGCAAATCAGTGTATATTCTCCTGACTGGCCACATCCATCCCTTTAACATCTACCAAAAAAAAAAAAAAAAAATGCAGTGGATCATTTGAACATTTTTTCCCTTTTGACAATAACAATAATAGTCAATGTTAATTTTATTTTTTAACAGACCCCAGTATAGGCCTCTTCCAAACGGTTGAGATGTCACTTCATGGTATAAGTAGCAATTTATTTTCAAATACTAAAAAACTAACAAAAATTGGAATAAAGTCACATACAATGCTAACATTTTGTGTGGTATTGCAACAGATCCACTTTTTTCATTGTATGTTATGAAACAATTAAAAAGGGCATATTATTCAAACACAGGATAATCTAGTGGATTTGTTTTAACATAGAATACCTCAACTGAGTGGTAGAGATGGCCAATCAGATCAGATTAAGGTCAACATATGTTTTAGTATGTTAGATGATATCCTGATATGTGTGCTGTCTTTTAAGATGACTCCAACTGCAAATGCAGTTCTGCTACATTATTAGGATATAAATCAATTATGAGAATTAGGATATAAATCAATTGACATAAATCGACTGGAAAGATTAGATACCTACCCTATGAACAATATTTATTATTGAACTTTCTGCTATTTGGTGGTTTCATGACTCTTGCATCCACCCATTTCTTTATGTTTCCCCTAGAGAATTCTTGAATTTATGTGTTTTACTCATGCTATCTTTTTTTTCTCCATCACCATTAGTAAGGATAAACTGGGCTGTTTTGGACTAGATTATTTGGAGTAAAATAGCAATATCACTCAGGCATTAATCAGTGAGTAGTCGGTTGTGCTTGGTGCGGATAGGGCTGCTCTATGCTGATATCTGCTCTTCGCTTGCACTAAAGCTCTTGCCAGTTTATTGGAGTGTGCCGCTCATCTTGAGCAAGTATTGAAAAATGTGGACTTTCTCCTTGCAGAGTATGGTTCTATAATTCACTATGCTTGTTGTTATCGCATGATGTGCTTTAATCTAGAATTTTCTTCTAATATCAGTAACGGACACTTTTTCTTAAAGAAATGTTTACCCTAACATGTTAATAACTGGAATCTCTTGCATAGATATTGACTTTAAGGGCTTTTTTTGGTCCCTTTTCCTGCATGGCATATTTTCATTCCCAAATGAGTCATTCTGGATATCTTTAAGTTCTGTTTTCTTTATTTTCCCATTCCCTTCCTGTTTCCCATACACTGACAAGCACTCGAACATGTCGTCATACCCCTACTGCATGCCTCTGCATCCCTTATGACTTCCCAGGGTTACCCCTTTCCTTTTAAACCAGCCCCCCTCTTTCCTCCCTGTCCTCTTTTCTCCTGCTAGGTGATGGTCTGTCAGCATCCCGTAACTCTCTTCTGAAACTGGGAGGTTCCATTTCCAACCTGTCTCAAAGGAGCGAGTCACGAGTGTCCATGCTCCTTAATCACCTCCTCCCTAGTCCCGGTCATGGTACCTCACCCAGCCCTGTCCCCACCCCACAGAGCACCCCACCATCTTCTCGACACTTACASCCGTCTGACAGAGCTCCACAAGTGCACCTGGAAATCCCTGAGGTTGTGGTGTCTCCACCAGAAGAGGAAGATGAGTCAGAGGAAGATGTCCCGGATCTCGGAAATGATGAAGACAAGTACTTGCGTGAGTGATAGCATGAACAGAGATGCCGTTACTCATTCATTCATCTTTTTTATCAGATGTTCTATCATTCTCACCTTTCTGTTCCGCTCATTTGAGTGTGCATGACTGCATGACACATTGTTCTCCATCATTTTTATTATATCTTTGGATTGATTTTATTCCATGAAGCATATGCATGCTCTACTTTCTTTATCCATCCATCCATCCATCCATCCATCCATCCATCCATCCATCCATCCATCCATCCATCCATCCATCCATCCATCCATCCATCGCTTTCCATGCTGTACAGCTTTATCTCCTGGCATCTTGCCATTGTCCTTAATCTTTGTGACGATGAATGTGCATGTAATGGCTCCAAAAACACAGTCGCCAATTTGCAAAACTTCAGCTCTGACCCAGCTCTGATCTGTACCCTGCTGTGTGTGTATATTTGTGTGGGTGCCCACATGCCTTATTGTGTTTGTTTGGTTATGCAGTAAACTTTCCCATCAACATTATTTTARGACTGTACAGACAGTTTCTCACTGTTATACTTTATTTATGCCCTTCTCAGCTTTTCTCAGTGCCTGTGCTCCCAGGAGTGTTTAAGACAAACTGTTCACGTCTGTGGGCATGAAAGTTCTAGCCTTRGCTTCTCCAAATATTCTGCATAAAAAGCATGCTCTAATGCTCCTCTTATTTGTTAGGATGTATTAGAAAAATGCATGTACTATACTGTATATGTGTTTAAAAGTAAAACGTACTTTGTAAGGGATGGTGACTTTTGAGGGGAGTGTGGTAATGTCTGAACTTAACTGTCAMTAGAACCATATTGCTGACTKAGGAGCGTCGTCCTGATCAGGTGCCCATGGACACCCCTCACACTCTTCCAGCATGAGAATGATGAAGTCAAAGAGTAGATTTCTAAAGGGCAAACAGCATATTTTATATGAGGYACCAGAGTACCATGATATTTGCTTTTTGTGTGACATAAAGAAGAGGATGTGATGGGGATTTTTGTCTTAGGTTTTCAATATGTGGATAGTTTGCTGGTTTGTCAATCTTATCTAGTACTCCTAATAGTCCTAATAGTACCTTAATACTTGATTAAACCGTGTTAACTTAGCTGGCAAAGATGGTCTGCCAGTTTCGCCAGCTTGGCTTGTGCGTTGGCTGCTGGTGAGACCAAGCTGGATTTTTTGGCAGGAATAGTATTTCAAGTACAAGGGGTGTTCAATTCAAACCAGGACTTGTGGTGGGATTTCTCTTGAATGAAGGTCTAGAAGATTTTAAGCACCGTACAGTGATGAGCCTCTTGATAGTATAAAACATTTTAATGTTTCAAAAGGCCACGAGTCAGTGAATAATGATCCYGGCTAATATGGCTTGGAGCCCACTATAGTCGTTCCTGTGAACATTCAGTGAGTAGACCACCTGATTGAGACAAACCTGTCGGGAACTGAACTCACAATCAATYACCACTACCACTTGCACATTACAGGAACTCGGCTGGGAGTTATTACCTCATCACCCATACAGTTCTGACTTTGATCCAAGCTATTCATTTATTTGGGCCACTAAAGAAGTTCCCGGGAGGTCAGTGTTGCAGAAGTGATGTAGGCAGTCTGATCATGGCTCCGGTGCACTGAGAAAACTTTCTACCTGGATGGAATCCAAGCACTAGTGAGCTGCCATTGATCCAGACTCCCTCTGCCCTCTGGACCTG
>QMIH01001450.1:95756-119648 GCA_003987875.1 Clarias batrachus
CACACACACACACACACACACACACACACACACACACACACACACACACACACACACACACACACACATCACAAATTTTAATGTGCTTGGGCCCACTCATCATTGCCTGCAACTCCAGTAGATTTACTATTTTGGTGGTTCCAGGTTGGGGCACACATTTTCATGTTCCTTGCTGATATTTATTTCCCTCCACACTGTAAAATAATGCTAAAGGCATCAAACACAATGAAGGAGATTTGTAATGACTGGAATTGGGTTAAGAACCTTTCAACACATTATTAAAACTTATAACAACTGTGTTAAACCATCAACTTAATTTAAGAAATGTGGCACTTGACTGGAAAACACTTAGATGCTTAGGAAAGATGCATGATTTTTTTTTTAAATACAGTAAAAAAAACACATTTTAATAGTAAAAGTAGGAGTATTGATGAAAGCATGATGATAACGCAGGATTTAGACTAAACAGCTGTGTGCTCATAAGAAAAACAGTGATCAGTATGCACCCACCATGCATAGGGGAATGATGAGGTTATCACATCTAAGGGATAAGTTTTTTCATCCCTGATGGAAGATACATGTTCCAGGATTCAAGCTGTGAAAGTGTGAACACCTTTCAGAAAAGTCGATCATTAAGATTCATATATATATATAGAAAGATTTATATATATGACTTTCAATGATGCATGAAATACTACTTGCAGCTACACATTGTGTTGCTTACGTTGCTTTGATCTAGTTGCAACACACGATTTGCCCACTAGATGTCAGTATAATGAGCTCTTAAATGAAATGGATCTTGTGTTAAAACTATCGGCTGCGAAGCTTCGACACCTTCACGAGGCTTCATCTAGCTCTTCCTTCCTTCCTGACAGACCGTGAACTCGAGAGCGTGAACGTCATCACCGCGCTGACCAATCACATCGAAGCACCGGCCTGGCTTACTAGCGCTGTCMAATCAGCTTAGAGCTTTTTCACAGTTCTGCTTTTGAATGGAAGATGTGGGCGGGGCTTACTGCCTCTGAGGTGAACTTTCCTCTAGACTTCAGACTTCAAGTGTTGAGACACTGCAACCTGTTTCCTTTATTTAAAAAACACAACTCTGAACAACTCAGCATCTGAACATGATTCATGTTCTTTATAGCAGCAGCTCTAATAGCAGTCAAAATATTTTTTTTCTTATTTATATTTACTTCCTATAGACTACATTATATAGTAGTTTCTATAATAACACTCAAARGTTTTATGAATAAAAGAATTTCATGCATCAATATTAATTTTCCATGCAACAACAACAAAAAAAGATTTTTTTCTTTAGTGCAGAGATTGTTCTGAGACAAGCCGATAGACTACTGACTTCAGATCAGCCTGAAGAAACAAGTTGAGTGGCGTTCGTTAGTTCTTGTTCCATTGAGAATTTTAAAACTACATATATATATATATCAGGTTTGATATATGAGGGACAAACATCCCTCATATATATACACGATGGGTGTTTCAAGTCAAATCTGGACTTTTAATTGTGCAGGATAACAGAACAGGCATGAGAGTAAAAACAACCTTTACTTCTCTATATAATCTCCTGCTACACTAATAAACTTATCGCAGTGTTTCACTAGTGCTTGGATACCATCAAAGAAGAAAGTTTAAAAAAAAAATCCCTAATCAGAGTGCCTGCTTCATGTCTGAAACCCTGGCCTCCCAGGAACTCCTTTAGCAGACCAAACATGTGGAAATGGCTGGGGTCAGGACTGTACGAGGGCTGTAGCTGTAATGTGCAAGTGGTATTGTTTAAAGATTGTGTGTACAGTTCCCACAGAACGATGCATCTCTTCTGCGAAATTGGTAACAATTTTTGAAGTTCAGTCATTCAGGCCATTTGATGAATATTTACAAGATGGACTGCAGTGGGTGCTGACCCACCTAAGCCGGGATTCACACCAGTGTTGCTTGAGCACCCATTGTATGATCTAGTACAACACAAAGTACCCATGATATTCTTTATGCTCTACATTTCATGTTCTCTCAGGGAGTTTTTCCCATTACCACCACTGATTATGGAATGATTAGATACAAATGGACATCCAGATCTCTGTAAAGTACTATATGCACACAGTATATTGTGCTTTCTGGTTTATTGCCAACAAGAACAAGCTGTGTGTGCATGTGTGTGAGAGACATTAACCTAAAAAAAAAATGTAATAAACAAAACAAAAAAAAAAACAGCTAGAAAAAGAAACATCTGTTTTTAACCACAATATGTTAAGTGGAATGAGGAACTAATTTGTTTTGATGTGCCTCAACACTTTTTAAAAGCCTGACATTGTTTATTAATAACTTAACGTTATGGTCAAACACTTTGGGAATTGCTGTTACAAGAGCTTTACAAGATACGGTTTCCATAGAACAGCCTGTACAGAATTGGTTTACTCCTAATGCAATGAATGGGGCTCTTGAAATAATTACAGCTGCATTAGCATTTCCTATTGAAAAAAAAAAAAAAAATTAGTGAAAGAAAATGGGGGCACCATTAGGATTTTCTTTCAATGAAGCGTTTTCCTGACAGAAGGATTGCAATTTCTCCTCAACATGGCACGGTACAATACCTATTGTTATTTATATAAAAAGTGAGAATAAAAGTTAGCCCAGTAAAGGGAATGAATGTTATCGATGTTATGGCAGAAATTATTTGCAAAAAGTTGGACTACAATATGGTGAACTTTGACACTTCTGAAAATTATATTTTTTCAAATTGCTATGGTATATGCGGGATGTGCAGATTTTGGAAAATAGATAACGTTGAAGCGATCAACACTACCACATTCAAGTGTTTTTTTTATTATTAAAGTATTAGTCACTTATCCAAATTTAAAGCAAGTTTAACAATCTTTGACCAGAAGCCTTTGTACCCCAGTAATTTTTCAGAACTGGAACAAATTGTTTTGCTTCCTGTGCATAGGCATGACATTTTGGACAATGAAGATTTTATATAACAAATAAATAAAACACTCCATCACAAACCAGGATCAGACTTTAGTAATCATTTTATTACACAGTTTTAATCAACACAATGCTCAAAGAGCCTGTCAGGAAATTAAATATACAGAAGTTTGTCTGTGAGGAGTTTGTGTCCTCTCACCCGGGGACCCAATTGAGTCTGTCTCAGCCATGTTAGCATCTAATTCATCAAGAGCTAGGGGGGAAAATAATGCAGCTAAAAATGGAACTAAGAATTACAAGTGGGAGGTAGGGGGAACAAGAAGGAAAAAAGAAAAAGAAAAAAAAAAATCCTAAACACGCCCTTRTCCAAGTCTGTTTTTAAATAAACCGGTCCAAAATTCACCAGAAGTGTGAATGTATGTGAAGTTGCTCGTGGCTAAGGGAACGGGGTACAGACAGTCTTGGTTATGGCAAATGGAGAAAAAACAAAGGAAAAAAAAAAAAAAAGAAAATATATTCATAGTATTCAAGTCCTTTAGAATGATTCACAAGCGAGGACCCAAAAAATCTGACATTGTTCCATTAATAACCTGCTATGATTTTAAAAGAACTCCTTATAGATTTTATACAAAAAGATAGCCAGCATATACCCCTCCCTCCTGTGCCAAATGGAGAACACAAAAACGAACAAACAAAAAGAAGAAACAACCCTTTTTCCTGATCCGGTATATAGTTTGAACCCCAGGAAATGGAAATAAGTGGTGGTGGAGAGGAAAGAAAAAAAAATCTCTACTACATCACAAAATGAGAGACAGAATGGCCCTCCCTCCCCAGTGTTTAAAAACAAGGAATGCTTATTATTATTTTTTTTTTCATTTTTTTTGTTTTCAAGCTGTGGACACTGAACTGCAAAAAAAGAGAAAAAAAAGGAATCTGGCTGACCCTAAGCAGCAGGCAAGTCACCACAGCAACGGAGACGCTAAAGCAGAGACGCCGAGCGCAGGGTGTTCAGGAAGATGACGATGGTGGGATAGGTGAGGACAAATAAGCTGGAGTTGGACTCAAAGTCTGAAAGTATGTACACCATGGTTATGGGGGGGGTGGGGGGGGTAAGAGGGAGGGGTGGGGGGGTGCTCTGGTGAGGGGAAGTGTGGCTTAAAGAAAGCACTCCAATGGAAACCAACAAGATCTGTTTTTTTTTTCTTAATCTTTTTTTTTTTTTATCTCTTAAACTTTCAAATCTCCCCTAACCTTAAGACGGAGAGGTGTAAATTTTTTTTTTGTTTTCCGCCATGATTAGAACTCCAAAACTACATTGCATACTTTTGTGTCCATTCCCGAGCTATTCTGTTGTACCTGAAAAACAGAGAAGAAACAAAGAAAAAGAAAAAAGCATTAAATAAATAAATAAAATAAATACAATACAAGACATGACATTAAATTTTTCATGACTGTGCCAATGCTTCCTAGAGCTCAGCTGTTTGTTTTCAACAACTGTACTCGCGGTCATGTGCCAGCCAATTCACGAGCAGACAGGTTCCCTTTTCAGGAGGTAAAACAAAAAGTGAAAGTTGTAGAGCGGGTAAGAGCAATCTGCTCGAGAACCAAAAAAAAAAAACTAACAAAATAAGTAAACAAAAAAATAAACCCTAGCAGGCATGTGTTAAAACTCTGAAAGTGAGTCATCGCTCTGGTGGCAGAAACTCTTCTCTTTGTTGCATTGTCAAATCTTTAGATCTTGATCTGCGCAGGAAAGACAGACTCGAGGTTTTGCCCAGACACACACACCTCTCTCTCACTGTTCTCTACAGGTACATCATAATCACTGGACTTGCACACAGTTAAAATTCCATGATGATAAGGTAACCTTATTCTTCCATAAAACTTTCTGAAGTCAACCGTTTGATTGGATGTCTGGCTACTCAGCCAAATTATCTGAAAGTAGTTGTGTATATTTGTCACAGGCTAGTGCACAGTATTTCTCAGCAATCGCCCAAATAACCACCACAAACAGTCCTATTCATCATCGGTTTAAGCACAATCGCCGTTTACTGCACCAAAACGCCTCATTCTCACAAAAAAAGTTCGACTGTGATGGATTATGTGCGCTAACTGGAACATCGCTCACAGCACACCAAGTCCTGCAGGAACTGCTGCAAGTTATTGTGACAAGGACACTGCTTAAATACTCTATGTTCTAGGGCTTTCAAAAATGTACAGCAGAAAACCCATAACTGCTGAATTCTCATTTCTGATTGGTCAAATCGTGATTTTTTTTTGTGTTTGTCTCAGAACGGTCAAATTATCTACCTACACAATGCAAAGAAAACGACTAAGGAGATTTGAAATGACTGGAATTGGGTTAAGAATTGTCGGGTGCGTCATTGAAATATGGATGGATATTGCTGAACCATCAACTTTACACACAATATGTGGTCGGGGAGGGTTTAAAACACTTGAAGTTGCATCATAAAAAAAGAAGAAATTACAGGGATATTTAATAGTGAAAGTAAAAGCATTTTCATATACACACAATGTGATGAAAACTCACAGAACTAAGACTAAGCAACGGTGTCCATAACATTTTCCACACCTGAACTGTCCACCACCATTGTGTGCACTGTAATCAAAGCTAAAGGCAATTTGTGACTTTTAAATGGTCAGGTAGTGTATTAACGCGTTTGTTCCAATACCTTTGCACAAGAAACTCGTACGCACAACAAGCACTGTGGAGGTTTTCTTTAGGAAATGGTTATTTATGGTCTCCAGCTGTCTCCAGAGTGAGCACTTTGAAACAATCAGAGGCTGAAAACTGTTTTGGTATAACATAAATAAGCACTCCCTGCAGTGCTGTTATAGGAAAATAATCAACTCTGAGGTGGTAACTAGCTCTGTGCTGCATCGGGACTTAAATTTTTTCCCTATAAAAGCACACACCAATGTGATTTTTTTCTTCTTCACCGAATTCACATGAAATTAATTACTGCAAAAAATCAGACCTACAAAAATCAGGGAATGTTCTTTATAGATTTCCAAATATGTTGTTAGAAATTACACAATTATAGCATTATTTCACACACAGCAAGGAAGACTGATGCTCATGTTAGATAAAATGGTTGATTTTAAACCAACAGATTAAAAATTTGGGATGTCAATGTTTGACAATTCACTCATTCAAATGATTACATTTTTAAATAATAAAATTATTTAACTGATTAAAAATGTGTATTAACTGAATGTTTCTCTGTAGCTTAAACAGCTTGTCTTTTAAACCACAAGGGGGCGTCCGTATTGGGCTTTGTCCTCATTCCGTAACAAAATAATAAAAATACGTACGTAATAAAAATACAAAGACTAGCTCTATTGTCAACAGCTGCTTCTTTTTAAAAATGTTTGTTTTAACAATTTGGGCTTCATTCATTTCACTAATATGGTATATGATTGTGCTGCTAGAACTTTCAAAATAACACTGAGGAAAAAGTGCCTTATAATGAATTATTCATGATTAATTAATCGTGCAAAAAATGAGCAAGGTTTATGCACCTTATACAGAATATATAATGAGTGTTTATTCACAATGAAACAAAAAGCAATTTTATATTCGAGGACTAACATACTTCACTGTCCKTCATATCACGTTAACAACGCCAAGATCAAACCCTAAATGACTTGTAAAGTGATGTACTGAGAAACTCACTTTTCCCTGTCAGTCTTGTAGATGCGGGCAATCTCGGGTACTAAGGGGTCATCCGGATTGGGGTCACACAGCAGAGAGCAGATAGACAACAGGACTGTGGAACAAAAAACACATTACAATAAAAATACATCACACCATATAGGCAAATGAGATGTTTTTATTGGTCTATAAAACCTTAAAGCTTTATACTTTGCTTAACAAACTGAACTAGAATCTTGTTAATTTAGCTGCCTCAGGTCTCAAGTTCGGGTAAACGATGAAAGCCAACATGATCGATGCCATGATAATCTTTTCTGTATTTTAAACTCTTTGGATCAAAATAAATAAATAAAWAAGTACTATGTATGCCTTAAAGGATTTTCAAGAGCATGTGCAAAACCAAAAGTATACACAAGGCATAAAGGAGTGTCCTTTCAATMGTTTTAGTAAAATATCATTGACTCCACATATTGGAGGTCAAGTGTTTATTTATTTAAAACATTTTTATATATATACACAGGCATTTCCAAGAAGGTAATGCCTACATAGTGCTTTTTATAGTTCCTTGTGTTGGGTATGAACTTTACCCGGTATGCCAATCCCTATTCCTTACAAKGAAATGGACATCATTTACTCCAAAGCATTCATTAACAGATAAACACTTTGAACATGAAACATTCTTTCCAGGTAAATTCCTGGATGAAAGAGGAAGCTTTTTTTTTTTTTCTTTTTTAGATTGTTTTCACAATAACATGCACGTTTCAAATCCAGGGTTTTCACAGCACACTTAAATAAGCATACTTACAGGTACGCCTGGACAAGTAGCGTTGTGATATTAATGTTATAGTAACCAATCTTTGAGCTATAGCTACAAACGATTTTTGTTTGCCAGGCATAAAAATAAAAAAAAACTTTGGCCATATTGAGATTGAAATGCAAGTTACATCACAGACCCTCACTACAGCATGGTTGATTTCTCAGATGTGTTCGGATTAGAACGTTCGCATCCTTGTTTAATAATAATGCAGATTAGACCGCGTACCCGGCGATAACCCCGAACGATCGGTTAATATTAATGTGCTCATTCTATGACGTTATTGTTTCTACAGCAACAGCTCAAATCAAAGGGACCTATACAGCAGATGTTCTATGTAGCGCAAAGCTAATAATAAATGTTAATTAAACATAAGAACAAGAATAAACTATGATGTGAAGATTTTATTCGGAATTATTTAATTCTTTGAAATTAAATAAAAAAGTTTAACATCCATGGAAAGACTGTTAGTTCTTTGTAACGGTCAGAGTTTTGTGGGTTTTTAAACCGTCTTCAATGTTGAGTTTGTGGTTCGTTGTTAAAAGGATGGAGAGAAGACACGAGACTGTGTGTGAGAAAGAGAGAGAGAGTCATTTCCCCACCAGGTTCCATCACAGAAATAACATAAGTGATAACAGGAACTAGCCATCCATCATCTAGACCATTTTTCCCCCTGCATAGGGTCTTGTGGAGCCTGGATTTTATCCCAACAAACCAAAGGGCACAAAGCAGCGTACATGCCGTACAGGGTGCCAACCATCATTACATCATTATGTCATCCTCACTCTGGACACAATAGAGGAAATTTGGAAACACCAGGCAGTCGGTCAGGGAACCCATGCAGACCACCAACCAGTCCCACTGTGCCACTGAAAACAAGAACCAACTCTTCTAAACAAAACACACCTTGCCATAAGCCGGTCAAAAACAACTGAAACAATTGTACGTTAAACGCTATAATTACTGTAATACAAGTAGATGCTGTAATGCTTCCTGTCATGACACATCACACCTCCCGGACGTGACTGCTGCGTTTTGTGTTGCTCCTTACATAACGTCTTATTACGAGAACAGTTGCGCAACACCAATATCTCACTCTCAGCATTCTGTTGCACTGGATATTACTTATAGTGCTGATCACCTGCAGCTCATGTTCTGTGCTGACATTCGGTGTATAACGGCGGTACAGCTTGCACTGGCATTCAGGGCATGAGAGCGCTACGGTCCGTATAGGCATTCGCACAAACCGCCCAGCAATTTCGCAAATATCCTCAGCAATTTTTATTGTGTTTTTTTCGTGGCAATATATAAAATTTTCATGCGTTTTCTTTAACTTTTATTTTTTAATTACCCAATTTAGTTGTATTCAATTCCTTTCCTTTCACTAGGGGGCTCACACATTAAGGCTACTACTACCAGTCAATCATGGAGGGTTTCCTCCGAAACACGCGACACTAGCCGACTGAGTCTGCACTATCCTCTCCTTCTGCTTGCGTGAGCCACACCACAAATTCAGATATACATTTTTCAGTACTAAAGAGTGAACACAAAGCAACCGTATAGGAAAACGCAGCTTAGGATGGTGAATTATCGTATTTACTCTACAGTACTTATGTCAAAGAAAATAGCAAAAACATTACATWTAGAAGTACAGTACATACAGGGGTAACATGGGTATTTCACATTCTAGCACTGCAGGAGACACAGCAGTACAGTATACACGTTTACCTTATTCTTCTTTTTAAAGGGAAATGTACAGTATTAAAAGTTTGAAATGTATTTGTTTGAACTGACCGTGTTTTGGGAGCATATTTGTGGTTTAAACTATAAAAATAGTAATTTATAAGCATTTTTTTTCACAATTTGCAGGTGCTCTAGAAACGCCACATGAATTTCTGGGGTCAACTGTAATGCCACTACAGATCATTTAGGCATTTGGGGTATAACGGCGCTACAGCCCTTACTTATTTTCTTTAATGGATACAAATTGTAAGAATGGAAAATTAAAAAGAAAACTCTTACGTGTATCCAAATTACATTTGGATAATATTTCGGCACACAAATCTGGTCTGGGTAAAAACATCTGCAAATTCTAAATAAATAAAACACTTAAAACTGACACGAGATCAGCATTAGCTGTTTGCGTGTGTGCGCGCGTAAATACCTTTGGAGATGGTAAGTGCAGGAGACCACTGAGACCGTAGAATATCCAGACAGATGCTGCCATTGCTGTTGATGTTTGGGTGGTAAATTCTTGTGGTGAACGCAACCTTAAGTGTCACAAGAGGGGGGGAAAATAAATAAACAAATAAAGAAATAAAATAACTCAATATTTGTGATGATGAATAACAGTCAATCTGCTATTTATAATCAGAATTTTTTTTTATTTTAATCTACGAGTAAGAACTTTTTTTTGCATCTTTCTATGTTAGAAAAAAAGCTGCCTGGTTTGACGTGCGCATGCTGTTTTTCCTGAAACGGAAAGTCAAACTTGACGACACGCTCGTTTGTCGCTGTTATATAAAGCAGCTGATTTGAATGAGGATATGCTGAAAACCACTTCCTCATCCATCCTGGCATCAGGGAAACTAGTCCACCGTCAGCTGTGTTAATGAAGTTGCACTTTTCACAAAGAAAGAAAGAAACAAGAGACCTTTGGCGGTTTGAAGGGGTAATCTGTGGGGAAGTGAATGGTCAAGAAGAACACGCCACCCTGATAAGGACTGTCGTTCTGTAAGAAGTCAGGGAGAAAAGAAAAAAGTAAAACATAAGTGATGTGATTGATGACAGTTTGCGATAATACATAAGAGAGAGAAATCAGAATACTTACTGGTCCCATTATTGTTGCCTGCCAGTGAAACACTGTAAAACAAGCAACAACAGTGTGAATTCAAAAGCACCAAGGGGTTTAACGAGACATCACACAAACATGTTTCCTCATTTACAGATCAGTTCATGTAGGGGGAGGAGGCAGTTAAAAGTACTTGATGCTTGATCCCAATCCCGAGTGCCAAAGATCTGGCAGAGATTAAAGGGAAAAAATTTATCCATTATGTCATTCATGACCGATTACAATTAAGTTTTGATTCACTAAGATGATTCGGTTTTAAAACTAATCCTGGTGTATTTACAACAGCTTTTGTCACTTGTCTGCAAATCGCCTCAGACGATTTTACTTTGGCTCCAAAAATAAAACATAAGGTTTAGCAATCGTCATTTTTCCTTTTTTTTTTAAGCTGTGTGACAACTGACAGGACTTCAACAGGAACGACAGGTTTATCTCCATCAGTATGTTAACACCCCCAACCCAAAACTAAACCCTGTGAGGCAAACACATTGCGCGATTTCTCATTCTGGTTGTGTTCAAATTAAAATCTTTAATCTTGGCACAAGAGTCGCTCAAACAGCTATGGGTCTTGTTGAGCTCTTTTCCTCCCTTAAACCTCATAAACCACAAAGTGGTCCCAAATGTCAGCTTAAAAAACATGTATAAATAAATTTAAAACATGAAGAAAATTTAAAGAAAAAATTTAAAGGATGCAGCTGCTTTCTTGCCGGAAACGTTTTATTACTACTTGCATCTTAGCTGAGGATGCCGCTCCTTCTCTCACACATTTTAAAYGTGAAAATGAACAGAACTTTCTCTAATGGTTAAGTAAGAAGTTTGATAGTTATATTTTCCCGATATTTCCTATATTTTTGTCTATAAAATTAATGAGCGCGTTTGGATGTGGCACCAGGCAAACAATGTGGAATGGAAATCATTTAAAACTAAACACCTGGTGAATTTGTGCTGAGGTCTTGGAATCAACTTYTTTTTTTTTTTTTTTATTCATGTCTTCCAGATCATTAGAACATATTGAGCGCCTAAGGGACACGAGAGACACAAATGTGTCAAAAGAAAAAAAAAACTTTTTTTTGGGAGCAAAACACAAACTTTTGCACAATTATACAAATGCTGACCTTGACCAGATGGGCAAGAGTATGTGTCAGTGTAAGAAGGTTCACTGCTGGACAATTTTTAGAGAAGGGAGGGGGGGGAATTTCATTTATACATTGGCTGTTTCCTTTAATACTTTTTAAAATTATTTATAAGTTAAAAAAAGAAGAAAAAAAAAGTAATCCATCTGTAAGCAAGGTTTATTTGTTATACCCCCCCTATCGTTGTTATACCCCCAAATGAAGATTATTTTGACACTGTAACTGTGTTCAGAAATTGAAAAAGGCAAGGAATTTTTGTTTGCTTGTTGTAAAACATTTCTTTCTCTCCTACCATGACCCTCTAGGGATTCTATATGAAAGTATGAAAGCAAAAAAGAATTGACGATTAAACTTTTTTTTTTGTTGCATTGCTGTTTTAAAAGAAATTCTATCCACCACAAAAACACAGACGGTTAATAAGAGTACGCAGGACAGGTAAATTGTACATTACGCATTCCTGTGGAGCGGGTTGGAGTGAAACCTTACACTGGACAGATGAAAAGCTGAGATCAGTCGCGGCAATGAGGAGAAATGCTGACAGACTGCCGATCGATAAACCACCCATGTAGAGCATGTATGAACAACATCAGGTTTGTTTAGTGGTAGACTGTGTGTGAGCCTTGGGCGATGCCGAATTATTAGATTAATTCTTCAATCATATTTCCATTTAGGTCAGGAACTGTTGTTTAAGCATTTCACTGCATATTATACTGCGCATCAATGTTTACAAGACAAATACAATTTTAATTCCTAATGCAGACGAGATGGGAATGGAATTCCAGCAATACACTAATACATTTAATATTACAAATATAATATGTACCAGAAAAACAATAAACAAATATTTTAAATCAAGGATTATGTTAATTGACGGATACTTACTGTCATCCCCTACTGGTCCTGCTGAGCACTGGGCAGGAGGGTCACGGCCCAAATCGTGCAACTCCTTCAACACAAAAACACACGCACTTCACTTCAAGTGATCTATAGATATTCTATCCAGTATCTATAATAATCACACTGTTTAACAACATAAATCCGCTTAAACCCTTTTAGATTATGACATTACTCAACTCTTCACTTTCATCCTTCAGATGCACTAATACACATCAGATCAGAAGCCAAAAGTTGTTTTTTTCATCTTTTTTTTGGATCATCATAACTTTGTTTTGAACATAGCTGCGCAACCAAGATCATACAAAAACCCTATTCGAGTTTACTGAGCATGCAGTGATGATTATCTTGAAATAACATGACTCCAGGATGGAATTAACTGTATATTTACAAGACTTTGTAAAAATTTGAGTTTTTACAAAATCCTACATTGAACTTTTTGAAAAAAGCAAGTTAATATTTCACCCATTTCCTGTAATTGTGGCTTTAATTACAGCATGACCGGAAGCAGGCAATACAGAAAATATACTCATGATGATTAATGAAGCACATTTACGTAACCCAAGATACCCATGTAACCAGAGATATACAGGTTTGCTTACTAAAAGAAAAAAAGAGGGTAAAAAAAAGTAAATTTTTCCCTATGAAAAATAATTGTGCAAACGAGAAAAAGTACAAAAGAACTATTTTGAAAACTGAAGTAGAAAATGTGCCAGGGATCGCCAGCCTCGCCCATCTGTTTAAACGCTCGAAAAAAGATAAAAGGCAAAGAGTGAAAATGAAACTAGCGAAAAGTGATCAGTTCTTTGGACTAAAATCGCACTCAGCGGCGATCTGATCTAAGGTTCTCTCAGATGAGAATTTGGTGAGKGTTTTCTGGAGGAGCAGAGATTATGGCGAGTGTTTGTACAACGGACTTTGTAAATAGAAAACCTACTTCTATTGTTAAACTACGGCTCCTGGTCAGCGACATGATCATGAGGATGAACTTGTGCTCTACAGGTTACTGTGAATAGTTTATCAGAAACTACTTTGTGTTAGAGGATTCTGAGCAACTTGTCATGCATGTGCTAGAATAATCGTTAGATTTATACTTTTCAAAATACAATGCATTTATCAGGACGGACCTCAATCACAGACATTTTTACATATAACAGAGGCATAACAGTACGTGCAGTCATACTGTACTGTTTGGCGTCCGTTGTAATCCAAGTGAACGCACTTTAGCCCAAACTAGTGCTGCGCGAGTCTCTCCGTCAATAGGTTTTGTTTAAGTTGATATTTTTAATTCTAGAAAAGTTCAAACCAATGCAGCCTTCGCAACCTGATAAAGCTCTTACAGCCTGCGCTTCTTCCACGCTGCTACGTCAGAATTAAGCGATTTCTGCACATTTGAGGGGGGAAAACAGGGGTTTATTTATTTAGGACTATGCTAGTCAGCCAATTTGGATGAGCGATGTATATTGTTACTCCCAAAAAGTGAACTGTAAAGTAAGTGTTTTAGATTTAAACTAAAGTATAATTAAAAATAAATGTGTCTGTATGCCAATTGATTTAAAGCCAACACTTGCTATACACAGTATAACTCCTTTAACTTTAGCTCATATTTGGGAACAAAATCCCAAGCTGCCTTCTACTGCTGTGGCATTTCATGTCATGAAAGACCAGCTCCACATTTAGCCCATCAAGAAAGAGGTTTCATAGAGTTGTGGGAAAGAAACAACACTACCCTCATCATTAACAAATATTTTTCTAATCTAGCCTTTAAACATTTATTTAAAAGAAGTGGTGTTTGCACTATTTGCGATAGACAGTACTGTTTTTACTATTCTTAAACGACAAAGTACAATAATTGTTTTTATGTGTCGTTTGTGTGTTTATGGTCAGTTTGCRACTTCAAATTTGAGGTACGTACAAAATGTCACCTTGTAAACGTGTCAAAGCTGACTGAACTACGCAAGGTGTTAATGAGCCATTAGCTCTGCCAAACTGCCTGTAAACACTAAAGTCATACCATTAAACACTCAATTCAATAAAGTTGTGTTTTCACCTTGAAACCCTATAAATAAACACAACACAGAGTCAAAAGTACACTTTTAAAATTTGAGAGCTGCGTGACTATTCAGGCATTCAGGATGTTAAAGACACTGAGCGCAAACTAAATTAAATAAACATGTTCTAAGCAGTCCACTTCCATTAGTCAAGTTACTTCATTTATGAGCGAGTTCTTTCATGACCGTAAGCAAAATTATTATTATTTTTAACTTAAAACACTTTATTCCGGGCTGGTGTAACCAAGGCACATTGGATTGTATGTAGCAGTAGAAGTCCAAACCAGTATAAAGTTAAAATGTAACGTACAAGTGTTCATCTGACTTGCTTGTGTTGAGGGTGACCGAACGATCACTTAAAAACCTCAAGACCTCATGCCTACCATGTCTGCTTAAACTTAATGTGTTTAAAGTTCAATTAAAAGCTCCAGTCCTTTACCACTAATTAGTACCAAGTAAAGTTCGTTTTAATCATGTTTTACAAAAATACACCTAATCCAGGTTAACCAAGAGTCATGATGACATCACACAAACCTGAATGACAACAATACACTATATTTGACTACAGCATGTCAGTGTAATCTAAACCTGAACCGTGTATGGGATACAAAAAAAAYTGACAAATAGAAACTGAAAGATATGAAGTTAGGGGAAAAAAGAATCTTGAGATTGTTATGCAGGATAAAGTTAGCAGGTACAGTTGACTATCAGAAGAGTGCAAAAAAAAAAATCATTTACATGTTAATATTTTATTTTTAACTTTTATTCCTATCATATAACTGCTATTCTGGCCATTTCTGTTCACCTACAACTTTCCTCAAAATATAGAAAATACTCTCGTACTAGATTTTGTCACCTCCTTCATGTGTACACCCAGTAAAATCAAACAGCTACACCAGTTCCTCCACACACAGGAAACTCTGTGGCACTATATACCCCTTTGACTGTATGATCTGTTAATGTTGCGATCACGCACCCATCCTAGCATGTTCCTCACTTCATCAAACACGGCCCTGGCTACTAACTAGGTATAAACCAACGAATATGTGAACGTTTCGAAATGCGCTGGTGCCAGAGAAAGGTGCATGTTGTGTGCTCACACTGAATGCTCACTTTGTAGCTCTGACTCTTTTTTGTCAAATACATCATCGATCTCATGAAACACTTTTCTTGCAACCTTTTTTGTATCCTTGCAAACTTGAATCACCAGGACCCACCCAATACGATAGTCTTATGATACCCAGGCCAATTCAATTTGTATTGCGATTCAACGAGTGATGTTCGAGTCAAACCAAGACTTCAGCACTAAGCAATTTATTTCAGCACTGATGTCACGTCTAAACAGCAATCTACTGTGCACAGGTAGGATTTTCTTTCATATTTGATCCGCGCCAGAGCACGCTGCACTGCACCTGAAACCACCTATTCAAGCAGACTCAGGCACGGCTCCCGAGCGCGGAACGATTGTGTTTTCACTGATTAAAATGAACCAGGCTTTCAGGTCAAATGTTCAAGGAACCAATCAGGGGTCCCTACTGTGAAAACATCCTTAGTTGTGAAGAATAGCAGAACTCCTTTAATAACCCAAACATGTGTAAATGGATTGGTGCGAGGTCAGGCCTGTACGAGGGATGTGGCAATAACGCCCAGCCGAGTTCCTGTAACGTGCAAGTGGTGTTGGTGAATAATTGTTTGTACGTTTCAAACTGACAGGCACGTCTCTTCCGCAAACTGGTGAAAACCTTACTCCTTCAAATTTTCGAGAATCAGTCAATCATTTTTATGCTTTCATTTACAAAATTTCATCACAAGTACCAGTTTGACTTGAACACCTGTTGTACAAATATCCCGATTAATTTTTTTTCCTGAATTTGTAAGAAATTGCTAACCTTGAAGGAAGTAACAACCTTTATATCTATATATGCATAGTATCCGCTTCATTTCAATATTATTTCTATTCGGGTCCAGCGTTTGTTATTTTCTGTTAGCAAAATGTTAGTCATATTACCAGCATACTTAACCCAAGGATGACAGCTTTAAAACTTAAATCCTGAAAGCCAAGATTCCTCTATACATTAAATTTAAACTGTGACGGAGCAGCCTGCATCTCTGGAGTGTCTGATGACAACTTTTATTTCTAAACAAACAGCAAATAATTCGCTCCTACCACATGAGGTGCTGTGTTGCCGGCTAGTGTGTGAATAGTTTAGAGCGTGGGTAGAATTATAGAGAAAATGACATTTCGCCACCTCAAAGCCATGCTAAACTTTAATATATGCAATAAATGTATAACAATTTTAATCGCTGAATGTTTAAACTGTAAACACTACGGAAGTGAAACTCCAGGGACCACCTGATACAATATAATCATGATGCCTAAATGGAGATGAATTGAATGAATTTGTAATGTGATTCAGCAACAGCAAAAAAAATTATCAACGCGTTTCACCCCCATATTTTACACAAATACTGCTAAACAAAAGAATGACATCACTGTATTCTTTAGATGTTTCCCCCCCTCCCATCTCTACTAAACATGCATTTAATTAAACTTGTAGTGGAGCAATTCCTCTCAAAATAAATGCATGTCAAAGGAAATGGGGGGGGGGATGTTTTAATAAGAAGAATTTTATGAATATTCCTGAAAGGTGTATATAATCAAGACAGGAGTTTGTTATAATACTTGAGGAAGAAACATGACTAAAATAATAAAAATAAAACAGTAACAGATTCAATTTAAAAAAATAAATAATAAATAAAAAGAGGGAGAGAAAGTGTCGCCAAAAACTTTACCTATATTTTGCACATACCCATCTCGTTCTTTAAAAATCTCTTTTCTCCAAGTCATTTGTTTCTAAGCATGTGTCATCTCAAACATTTTTAATTTATTTTTTCTTTACTGCAATTACATGTTAGTTGTATTACTATCCTTGCTACTGCATGTTTAAAATTTCCTCTCAGATCTATCCAACTTTATATCTCTCTCTCTCTATCTGAGTACACACAGGAAAACATGTTGGAAGATGATCATGTGATTCTTACATAGTATGAATAAATGTACTGAAGAAAAATATTTTCAGGATTGTTTCCAGTTTCCTGYATTGATGCAAATCTTGAACGCAACATGGATATTGGGAAGGGTGGGGTTGTGATATACACCATGTCTGCAATGTAGTCATTCTGTACTTTTAATGACCTAAAAGTAATTTACAAAACTTATTTCATATGTAAGCAAACCATCTTAAAAGGTGAGACATTAATASAGATAAATACATCTTTAAGACCAGGTGAGAATTTGCATTACCAAGTGTGATATTTGAGAATTAAAAGCAAACTGGATTCTATGGACAGCTAAGACTTTATTTATTTGACACGTGCTGGATTACAGAACGGTTTTATGTTTGTATAGCAAATGTGTCTTGGTGGATGTCCAGTAAATGAGTAGTGTTGTATATAATAAGGTGTCCCTGAGTGTAAAACTATTTTGTCTACGGTACGATGACACAACCCTGACTTCCTTATCAGGTGTTAATCACCGCAATACACACAGTATGTGTGTGTGTCAAAAATGCCATCATGACAGGGGCAAACTGTACTCCAAAACTCAGTGGCATGAACCACAGGTGGTTTCTCTAAACCTGACAGGACTCCCAAACAGGTCAAAACGCTTTCAAGTTACAAACAGAAACAGRAGAATGGAAAATATTTTCCACTTCACACACCTAGTGAAATAGGAAGAGACGGAACAAAGGTTAGACAAGTAAGAAGAAAAAAAATTTCCAGGGATATGTATATTCGCGTAAAAACGAGTTAGCACCAGTGTTGTAGAGTAAAGTTATATAKAGAGAGAATTGGATTTATCAAGCTAAACATGAGTAACTGCTTCAATTCAGGGTGTGAAGTTGAATATTTGTGATGTGACTAAGCTTTACGACTCGCGTTTACAACAAACACGAGGGACAGGCGGTGACTCCGCAAAAGGTGCCAAAACTTTTCCTCAGTTCACCTCTTTGATCAAAAATAATAATTATAACCGTGTGATATCTACACAGAAATATATTATAATCACCAGCAGTTCGCGCTGACGCTTTCTCCTAGCCGATGCTAAATCCCTGCTTCGTTAAATTAGCAAAGAAAAAAAAAGCTAGCATCCTGGTTAGTTAGCTAGCTACCTATAGCTAGCTCGATGAACCGTCATCTCCTAGCAACGGAAACGTAATATACGGTTTATAAGTGGTGGCGGTTTTATTGCGCGAGCCAAGTCGCGTTTTTTAACCGTAGGGAACTTTTAAAAAGCAGGCCTGGTGATTAGCGAGCGCGAGAGAGCTAGCTAACTAGCGAGCAAGCAGAAGTCGTGCCGGCTAGTTCTTGTATTTATACGTGTAAAAATATCCCATTTAATATAGAAATGAATAACAAGTCAACCATTTGTGTCTCGTTTTCTCAAATTATGGTTCTAGCTTTTACAGTAGTAATAGTAGTAATGATAATAGTAATAATTATCATTAAAGATAATAGTAACATGATTAGCAGCTAGCTAAACGACACTTGGCTAGCGAACGTTACAACACGATGCGTTAGTGCTAAACTATTTAATAGCATGGCCGATTTTCAACCCCGAAACTGTTCTAACAATATCCATCGGAACATTTCTGATTTATTTCAAAGATGTGAACGCGCTGTAAATCAACACGGATGGATGAGAAAGTCGAAGTGCGAAACCGAGGCCTCACTTCCTTCCCCTTACCTTATGAATTCTCTTCAGTGCCATTGTTGTGCTGCTGCTGCTGTCAGTGAAAAGCGCACTTCTTCACAATATTTCAACCAACTCTCCTTTCGATTCTGAGCGCCGACCAGCACCGGGTAAAGCTGAAGCCTTCTACCAAATGTACTCGGAACTGACCGCGATGAAGGGTTTCTCTCTTTCTTTTTTTTCAAAGACGAAACTGAAAGGTATTAAAGCGACACTCAGAGTGAGAGAGAGAGAGAGTCAGAGAGCGAGAGAGAGGCTAAAGCGCTCCTTCCTCCTGCAGCGGCCGCCGCGACCGAATCACACCGCTCAGATGTCCGACTCTTCCGCATCCGCGCTGCTCAAATTAGCGMSGTCGATATCTACATAGGGCG
Organism: Clarias batrachus; assembly: GCA_003987875.1. Taxonomy (NCBI): domain Eukaryota; kingdom Metazoa; phylum Chordata; class Actinopteri; order Siluriformes; family Clariidae; genus Clarias; species Clarias batrachus. Next base: position 115,237 of record QMIH01001450.1, read on the forward strand.
CGACTGCAGGACTCTGTCGCCCCCTAAATAGTGTCCGTGTATAGGGAATGCTAGAGCTGTTTAACACTACGCCCCTTGCTTAGGTAACTCATCCAAATAGGCGCTTTTATACATACACTTACGTTTTGATCCAAAATGGCGTTCATAGATCTTTCATAGTTCCCCCATTTTTTCGACGAGGGAACAAAAATCATGTCTATAGTGTTAATGCAACGTAAGATAAATCAAACGTGTATCTGCTTAAACAGTTATTGTTTTGTTATTCGTTGTTGATATACAAATATTTTCTAACCAAACRCTTGATTCTTCCGGCTTCCGGATTTTCGCAGTTTCACGAAAACACCTCTGATGAGAAGTTGAGCCAAGGCGGAGGGATATTAGTATACGTTATATCGCGATACAAAGCGAGAATATCGCCAATGACAGGATAAAAGAGCAGGAGTTGATTGTAAAGGCTTCTCAATCCATTATGTTTAATGCAAGTCAGACACTTTTCCATTTGGTGTTACTGATACCCAAAGGCATTTAAAAATATCTCATCATTCACAGAGTCATTCATAGGAATCAACTGATGTCTCAAATGGTATTATTACAGTAATAATACTTAAGTAGTGGTAGTACAGTGGACCAGAGATACACTATATAGACATAAATATTTGTTTCAATCAGGCCCCTTATCTCCAGTGAAGGGCAATCTTAATGCTACAAGAAAATAACAGGAGTAGATCATTTAAAAAACAAAAAGAGATAAATAAAAATAAAAGAAGAAAAGATCAAAAACTGAATAGTATAAAAAGAGTAATAATAATTAAATGTATATAAAATAAAAGAGTGCAGAATTTTAGTTAAAGTTAAAGATAATGTGACATTCATGAACATTATGAAAAAGGAAAGCATATATACATTGTAGTGATTATAATAATTGTAACAATAAATAGTAGTAGTAATAAAAATAATAACAGTGATCAGTATGTGATTGTTCATGCGTGTGTGCGTGTGAGTGATAAAGAATATAAAGACATGTTTTGATGAGTTTGCCTGACCTCATAAATACCATACAGAATGAATGGGTACAAATTCACTCCAAAATCTTGTGGATAGCTTTCCAAGAAGAGTGGAAAATGTTATAGCTGGGAAAGTGTGACCAACTCCGTATTGAAGTATATGTAGTATATGCAGGTTTGACCACATACGTTTGATGTGTAAGCAGTTGTGTAGACCGGTCAGAGTGCCCATTCTGACCCATTTCCACCACTAAGAGCACCTACACTGGAAACATGAGCGACAAAACCAGACCATGAAGCAATGGATTGCAAGACAAGCCGGCTATAATCTGCTGGGAAACCACAGGACCTGGTATTCATCCTGCTGTTACTTTGATGCCTACCTTCTACCTAAACTTTGTTGCAAACCAATCACACCGCTTCAAGCCAACCATATTCCCTAATAACAGTGGCCTCTTTCAGCAGGATAATTCTCTTCCACACTGAAAAAATGCGGATGTTAGACCACATTGTGCACAATCATGCAAACTTCACAAATCATGTTTCACATTTTGAATTTAAACGTAGTTCATTGTAGAAAAGGTCTAACAGTCTAATTAATCCTAAACTGCCTATGTATCTGTGTCGAAGGACACAATTTTAGAGCGCCTTTTAGATTTCCTAAAGGAAATGAAAAACATGTGAAATAAAAAAGCAACGAAATACAGTCAATATTTCTGTCAAGTATTTATTTATTTTATAAAGAATATCCATATTACTCTGTCCATATTAAGACTGTCTCTTCCTGCATATATTTTGCATGACTAGCTTGCATAGACATACAGGGAAACAAAGCTGATTAGACACACAGATAGGCAGACAGACAGACAGACAGACAGACAGACAGACAGACAGACAGACAGATAGATAGATAGATAGATAGATAGATAGATAGATAGATAGATAGATAGATAGATAGATAGATAGATAGATTGATTGATTGATAATTGTACAGGCAGGTAGCTAGCTACATGAGCATACATGTATACACACATACTTTTTTTCCTTCTTCCATGAGTAGCTGCTAATGCACTAAACACTTTACACCCAGCACTGTAAATACAATTATTATAATTTATACTATACTTCCTGCTTACTGACAATACTTGTTTACAGTACATGGCACTGTTTGCACCACCCAAGACCCACTCTGCATCTTCCATTGTATATATTCTTAAATTTTTATTTTGAGCATAGTTATGTTTTTAGTCTTATTCTTATATTCTCTTTATTGCTACTGGCTTCTGAAAGTTAAAAAAGAAAATAATTTTATTGTATTACTACAATGGCAATAAAGTCTCTTAAATAAAGTCTTGTCTTATTTTCTCTCTCTCTCTCTCTCTCTCTCTCTCTCTCTCCAAAATATATATATATTTTTTTTTTTTTTTTATACAAATATTTGTTTAAAAAAAAAAAGTAATTCAGGTCTGCAGCTTACACTTTACCAATCCCTCATATTTTGCTGGTGAAAGTTTGCACTTCATTAATCCCAAAAAGATTKTATTCACTTTAAGAAAAATAATAATTTTGAAATTGAAAATCGAATTTTGCATAAACAAAATGGAGATWAAATTTATGGGACATATTGCCCAGCTGTGATACTATGTACTGTAGAGTAAAAAAAGAGGGTAGAGTATAAAAAAGATAATATCTAAAACATTCAAACAAAAATATAATCTATGACATAAGAATATAATAATAAAAATGATACAAWTATAAAAAATATAGAAAACTTATAAGCTGTAAAATTTACACTGTATACAAGTACCCATACAATAAAATGTAATTGTTATGGAATTGAATATCCAGTTATGAGCAGAACCACTGAGAGATACACAGTCAAAGTTAATGTCTGGTAACAATTTCCGCAGAGAGAGAGAGAGAGAGAGAGAGAGAGACTAGGGAACCCCCTCCACCCCACTTCCCCACACTGTATGAGAGCCTGCCACCGGATGGCAGCACGAGGCAGCGCGTGACTGCGCGCGAGCGGCTTGCGTGGGCGTTCCTGCCTCCGCCATCATGCCGGGGTGGTGCAGAAACTCCGCGCCGAGGAGCCAGAGGAAAGCCCGAAGCGAGAGCGGAGCGAGTAGCTAGGACAGTCCCCCCCCTCCCCCTCCTCCGCCCCCCACCAGCCCACCACCGTCACCCTCCTCCCCGGTGTCTTTCAGCATCCGCGTCTCCGTGCGTTTGTCCGTCTGTCCGCGCGCGCGTGATCTCTGCGACAGTGCCGAGCTCGTGCACCTCCCTATCATCCTCCTCCTCTTCATCCTGCTCCTCCTCCTTCTCCGGTGAACGGGGAGCGGAGCCGCACCGAGTGATGCTGCTGCTGCTGCGGCCCGCGCTGCCCTCCTAAAGCACCACAGCCCCATGAACATGTCCAACGCAGTCATGGGTCTGAACCCCACCGACAGGGTCATCAAATGTAAGTGCGTGCGCGAGCAGGCGGGCGGGCGCGCGCCCGTTTCAGCCGGATGTTTTTGTGTCTCGTCTCTTGCGTGTCTCCATCTGTCATTAAATGATCAACTGCATTTACAAACTGTGGGCTCGGCTGTCTGATTGTTCTGCAACACATACTCAAGCCTTCCTTCTGGGAAAAAATAGACTGACCTTATTATTATTATTATTATTATTATTATCAGCAGTAGTAGTTGCATTGGTCCATTGTTATTATATTAGTATATCATTATAGTATTATTATTTAGATCAGTGAGCTGATGCTCCACGGCCCATTTGTCATCCGTTTTTGGTGTACCCTGATAGGCTGGAGGCTGGAGGCTGGCTAATGAGCTTCAGACCATCTTTCTGCTAGTGGTGAATGCGTGAATTGCTAGAGAGAGAGAAAGAGAGAGAGAGAGAAAGGGAGATCAGCATCATTTTGTTTCAATGAAACCTTTGTCCTTGCCACTTTCACGATGACAGCAGCCAAAGGACGACCTAAAGGTAGAACTGCTTTATCTTCTTTTCATTTCATTCCATTAAAAGCTTAGAGTACCGCCTTACTCTATGGATCGATCTCAGGCTTTATCTCGTGACCCGGCTCGCTTACCCTGAGCAATACTGTCTGATAGCCGATAGACTGTAAGATGCCCGTGGACTTCTTATACAGACGATATCCACATATTCCCGGTTATATTGTTTAATTCTCATTAGCACAAATAGGCTTTCTTATCGTACCTGTGATGACATTAGCTAATAGACACACGCGCACACACACACACACACACACACACACACACACACACACACACACACAGTTTTCGGATTTTAACACCCTTCAGCTAGTTGTGACTATAAACCTAGACGTAATGTGTTTTATGTCGGATAAAATACAAATAACAAGGCTTAAGAGTATAATAGCAATTGCTGTTT
>QMIH01001451.1:6584-25323 GCA_003987875.1 Clarias batrachus
ACGAGCCACCATTTCCCCACAGAGGATGTCTGAGAAAGTCCTGGTGAGAGAAGCATGGGACGTCCCAGCGAGTTCCACCGTAAGACCTTCCCTCAGTTCTTCTCAAGACAGGTCAGGTGGCCATTTGTACTGAAGATGTTAACATGACATTGTCGAGAAACGTTCACTAAGAATCTGAGGAAGTTTGAAGTTTAAACTTGATTTAAACAATACAGAAATTAATTTCATTAGTAACTATCCACATATTTCACTTASATTATCCTGATTGTGTAATTATGTCCTGAGTGATTAACTATGACATCATTGCTCTTGGATGGCRTTTTAGTGCGAGACCTATAGCCACTTGATTTCCGGCATTTCTCTCAACCATTAGCACCTACCTCTTCTACAAAAGACTAGCGCCACTGCTGGAGCCGTTCTTCCAACAACAAAATCATTATCGCAAGCTACAAATATTTCAGTGTTGCATGTTAGAACAACCTCACTCCTTTCGCCCATCTCCCTGACTGATTACTTCACGCACTGGGAGTCTTAGCAAATAGAACAGGAGCTATTACTTGTACTTTGGGTCTGTGCCTCAGCCCCTTGCCGAGTGTGATCTAATCAAACCTCAGGGAGGGAAGATGATCTAGTGAAACAGGCACAGGAGGCCTGGAACATGTATAGGCCTAGTGCCGGTCTCTCATTTTCTTCCCGTCAGAAGGGAGAAGTCCAGCCTCGCCGTGGTGATAACCATCGCTCTCGCGTTTGCTTCGTACATGCATTAGCAAAACAGCCAGCTCCTCCCGGTCTCCCTGCGTCCGATCAAAACACTCCCTTTACACACGGCACTACTCCCCACTAACAATTCATGAAAATGACACGAATGAATCACACGCGAACTCTTTACTACATGACACAAAGCTATAAACCAGATTCAAGATAAGCTTTATCGTTTACTTTCTAGGCGTTACACAMACACAAATAAATCACCGATGGCTGTTTGTTATTCTTTGTTAGGTATTCTCAGATCCTAAATTTAAAACAGTTTTTTTTTTAAACAGTTCTTTTTTTATATATAACCAACAATCAGAAGAATGTTGTACACAATTCCACAAGACGTGTCGATTGAGGGTAAATTAAGTGACTAAGACACAAAGCCGAAAAGGCTACCTATTAATTAACGGCTTCAGACCCGGTCGATTTTTCTGCTTAACATGATCTCCGTCAAGCTGTCATGCCACTCAGACATACAACCAGTGCTCTCTTACTTTCAGGGCAAAATTAATTGCTGCTTAAAAAAGAACTAACAGAATTACTCTGACAAAAACTGGGGCAGGAATGAGGGTTTCCATTAAGACAAGAGCAAAGATAGTAAACACTTTTTTTTTTCTTTTTAAATGGGATTTTGTTATGAAAAATGGCTAGCGGTTTTGTTAAGGAGTGTCCATGATCTTAGGATTAAAMCTTCACGACATGGTTCATGTTTATCTATTTTGTGGTAGGTGATTTCCTGCATGTGAAGCCTCATCATCGTATTTCAGGACACAYAGTTTTATKGTCGGCTTAGTCACAGGCACGGTCACTTGGCACCGCTGGGGTTAAGGTTCTCCTCTCAAGTCCTTCGTTCTGTGTGCACGGGATTGGCAGTGCTTAATAGCGTTCCTCCAACAATCACGCGGTCCAAGTTGAATGGAATTTCTAAAACGGCCATAGTGTTTGTGCCCTGCAATGGGTTGGCACACTGTCCAGGTTGTACCCCGTCTGGGACAAGATCCAGGCTCTCCTGCACTGAATATGGATCTCCAGTCTGGGCTAGAAAGGCTCAGTTGTGAAACCGGACATCTCTTTATCTCTGAAACACAACAGCGCCTTTGTTGCTAACATTAAGTAGTCTATAGTCTTGTATGTACCGMATTAGTAAAAACTGTAGATACTGGAAACTGTCTGGCTGATTGTTATATTTATTTTATTTTTTATTTAGCAGGCAGTCAAGGCGAGACCCGAGGGAGCACTGAAAATGGTTGCAATGCAAATGAAACCAGTAAGATATTCAGTCGCAGCACAAACCTGGCAATTATCAGGTCTATAGAGGCAGCTGGAAAACTTCATTTCTTCCTCCCCCCCCCCACCCAAAACGTTTAATTTGAATACGAGGAACTTAATACAACCGACTATGGCGGGGGGTTTGGCAGCAACACCTTTTCATAATGTCAGTGAACCACTTTGTATGCACAGTGCCAGTACTTATGCCAAATGTCAAAAGCACTGACTGACACTTTCATGTAGCACAGCAGGAGAACGACCCTTCCAGACAGACAATATCATCCCTCATCTTCCCTCTTCACTCACACATCTTCCCTCTTCACTATTAGCGAACACCTCGAGAATATCTGACAAAGTGGAATACTGTAAAGAGAATAAACGGATAAAGGAAGATTGCGCGCTTTAGCAAAGGAAAATGAATTTCGATGCTACCTTGATGTTTTGTTTCGTCGCTCATTTCTTCACTTTGGATTTATCTTGGTCAAGGCCGTGTTTTTTTTCTTCTTCGTCTTTCTTTCTTTTTCCTTTATTTATCTTCTAAATGAAATATTTTACATAATATAACAAAACACAAAACATCTGGCGTCTGGTCTGGTTCCTGAGTGCTGCGTGTGTGCTGTCATATGCAACGATGCGCTATTTTATTTCCCGACCTGCACGAATAACGATTATATACTGAACTGTTTTGCAGCTTTCCAAAAATGGATGTATGGATTAAAACACMAAAAATTAAGTCAGCTTATCTTACACTCTCAAAATGTGTACAAAGAAAAACCTTGATTTTCTTCTTCATTGCTGTTCAGATAAAAACAGCTATTTAAGTTAGATAATTCTCTATCTACAGCATCTTCAAGGCCACTAGTATATCTTTGTGTAAACCTTTAAAATTGTGTGTGCATTGCTAGGAAAAAAAAGCAAACTAAAATCTACATACAATGTTCTTATGCCAGATATATTTTTTGGTACTTTATTTTGATCGTACTGTAGGCAGTTAACCAAACCAAACAACAGTCATGTAGAAAAGAAACAAAGCCTTAAATCCTCCTTGGTTGATGCACGAGCTCTCGTTTGTGAAGGTGCATTAGTAAAACAACCTCAGAACAGCAGGACACAAGGCTTGAGTGGCACTAGAATAATACTTAACATCCACATGACTTCACAAGCAACACAAGTGCCCGGTTTTACCACTCATTAATACAACAATAATCCTAACACATAACAAAAAACAAAAAAAAAAAAAGAAAGGTTGCTTTTTTTTTTTTTTTTTGGGTTTCTCACAGCGAAGCCAAGTGGTTGGAGTAATAACCTCACAGCTTGAAGAGCTGAGACCATGCTTTTAAGCCTAGTAGATCATTTCGTGAGCGAGCGAGTGGCTGGTGATCTCTCATAATTAACTTCCAGAGTGAGGCATCACCGCCCTGAACTCCAGACAGCCTCGCCAGGTACGTCCACCTCATTTCCAATCTCGCTTAGGCAGGCAAATGCACTCAGTAATGAACCTGCGCTATTGTAAAGCAATGAGAGGGGCTCGCGAGCACTTTAGTGGAAGAGCAAAACGTCTAGAATGGATGTCTGGCAGGTTCGACGAGAAGCTTAATCTGACACTAAACAGGCAAGTGTGGAAGGACATTTTGCTTGGCTGCTGCCCTAATAGCCTTAAAAAAAAAAAAAAAGAAAGAAAAAGACCGAGAGAAAGAGAGAGAACACCCAAGTGTTCGCCCGAGTCGCAATTTCCATTTGGCGGTAGGTCTGTTATGGCCTACGTCATGTAATGGCTCAGCCAGCTTAAACCATACGCCATTTTCYCCATCCCATTCCGGTTTAATTAGCCCTCGATACCTTTTGTTTATTTGAATCAGAAAGTAACCAACGAAATAAATTTAAAAAGGAAAAAAAAAAGATGTCTTCAGAGAGACCAAAAAAAGTCTATAGAGGCTTATAACCGGTTTGAAAAGAATCTTTCTTTTCTCATGTGGTCAATGAATCATTTCACACTCATAGCCCTTATTAATGATAGGTCAGGCGAGTTAATAATGATGAAATGAAACTGTCAAGAAGCTGACGGCTCTAATGCAAGGAGTTCCAAGATACAATGAAGGGATAGTCTCAAGAGTAACTAAGGTTATGCTTTAATTTTCAAACTTCCGTCAGAAATGTACTCAATATCAACAAACCAAAAGGAGCAAATTTGGACTAGCGATCCTGACTCCCAAAGGATTTCCTAAATAATGRAAAATAAAATGCTTGTGTGTGAATAACCCAAGCACCACAGTCCGCATTTTTCCTTTCTCCTAATCACGAGACGAACTCCGCTCTGAGCTACCCTCGGTCGGTATGCAGTTATTTCATCCAGGTAATGAAGCAGAATTAGCGAGAAGAAATGGCCTGTGACTGATTCTGTGTGTGGAGCACTAGCCAGGCGGAATCCCCCTCCTCCTTTGTTCCCGTCTGATCTCTCCGGCACGCCGAGACAGCTTCTTGAAAGCGCACGTCTATCTATCTGAACGACGCGGAGACCGTCGGCTCCACTCACTCGAGGATCTAATCCGGCGCTGAAGAGGTCACATGCTAATTGTAGTTCATTTCCCATCAACCCGGCATTTATCAGTAAGTCATCTGCGTTTTGATGTCTGCAGGATCGACGGAGGCAAAGCGAGACACGGGATCAGCAGGTTCGCACATAAGAGACACGTTTTAATCCTGGGGCTCACGGGCTGATACCTCGGTGCGTTTTAGTGTCGAGGTCCTGTGAAAGCTTACCAACTGACTCTTAGACGCCGAGCTGTGCACAAAGCATGCTTCGACAGAGCACAGTTCTTGTAATAACCTAAAAAAAAAAAAAGTTCAAATAAGTTTACATCTACATGGACCCGTGCCACAGCAGCTCAAAGAAATTTGAGATTCCATTTCAAGTGCTCTGTGCACCATCCCGTGTATCAAGGCAGCCAGTCTCGATAGTACTGGTCGATCTGTAAACCCACCCGCCTGCTTCCTTTTAGATTCGAAGATTAGAAGACATTCTTAAAATGAAAGTATTAGGGTGTGCAAACTCGGTGGAAATGGTGCAATAGCTGAGCCCCGGCTGGATCCACACTCGAGAGAGGAGGGATGAAGCTAAGCTAATGAGGACACGGAGTCCTGCTCCTCTGCAGGGAGAAAGTAGAACCCCAGCTGCTTCTCAGCGCGCCCACGAGGCCTGAAGGAGTCGGATTAGACCCCTGGATCACTCCTTGGTAATGGGTGAAGGAAGGGAAGAAAAAAAAAACCCACTCCAACAGTCAATACCACCTCCTACTAATCCCAGGGTTTGTCGTTTGAGACAATGGCCTTTTACACCACTGACTCCTACTTCTATAGCTGCTTATTACAACAGCTGGTCACTAATGGATGAGTGCAGCCCCATAACAGGCAATTAAGTAATTGGTAGATCAACATTCAGACAAAAGGTCTTCAGGGGGAAGGAAAAAAAAAAAAACCCTGTTCATGCTTTGGGGAATACGGGTGAGCTTTTGTTCGACAGGGTTATAAAGGGAGTAAAAAGGTAACACACAAAGTACTCAAGAAATGTAGCATAAAATAGAGGGCAACCTCTGCCGTTTCTGGAGGCACCGTTAAAATCTGTYCTGCGTGTGCGCGACTTCAAAAATCAAAATGGAAGCCATTTGCTTAAACACTCCTCATCCATGCTACGTTAATCTCCTCGGAGGCCTTCAACCTACCGACTGCAAAGGGCACGATGCTGAGGATCAAACCACAAGCTGAGATTTCACCCCGGACGTCAATCAGGATCCTCGTGATCCCTTCGCCTCCTGCCACTATTAAAGTGCAAACCGGTAGAGGAAATAAACTTCAGGGACGACGCATTCTCACTCGGAGATATGAAGAAGCGCCGGTGTTTATATTAGGCGCGTAATTGCATCGCGAAATAGAGCTTTCGATTATGTACTCTACTACCGAGAGAGTTATTTAAATGTTGTGCTGCCGAGATTAAATGTGTGTGGGGTGAACGTCCTAAAGGTTACCGGCTGKCTGACTAAACTCCAAATGCAATATAGTCGTCTAGATATTTTCTGGAAGCTTTGATGTTCAGACAGTGGTAGAGCAGTTTTTTTKGGGTGAGTCAGTTYAGGGTAGATTCGCTCAAGGGGTTGCAGACTGTAAGTGATGATTGACACCAGGCACTAATAGGAAACGGCACATTAGTTCCTAACAGATAACCATTGTTTTACGCAACAGCAGAACATCTGACTTTGAACAACTTCGGATTGTGTGCAGAATTACAGCATCGGTGCGATATTTGCTCGCAATCAGGTGCTGAGGATTCTTCCCGGGAAATTCAATTCCCTTTCAGTTGTCTATTGTATGCGTGAAGCTCTTTTCATATATAYGCCAGTGTCATAAATCAGGTTTCTAGAGATCAAGGTCCTAAGTAGAAATTGCCCAAGGAAGAAAGCYGTCGAGAGGAAGCCTTCCTCCATGGAGCTGGCACCCAACACTGACAAGTGACATGAAAATGGAAGTCAAAAGGTGCGTCACAACAGTTACAGAGATGTATAGTAGCGTTTTGTTTCTCCAAAGGCTAGTTAAAGGTTTCAAATTCGGCTCAATCACTTGTCATGTCACGGACAAAAGGTAAAACATGTAAGAGGTACATGTAAGAAACTACCTCAATCCTAAGTTTAAGATGTAAGAATACAGTGACAGTGGTATTTTTAGATGAGTTTATCATTCTGTAAAAAATGTCAAACCGTAACACCCGCCCCCCGGGAGTCGAGAGGAAAAAAAAAAAAAATTTCTTTGCTGAACGTTTCCCAGGTGACAAATGTGCTCGTCTGATTCGAACCGAGTTCGGAGACACGCTACAAATTCATTCTCTGAAATGTAGATGGCCGTCAGAGTGAGAGGAGACACCCTCTTATCGACCCTGATCGCTGCTGAATAAACATGAGGGACGAGCTAGCCTGGGAGAGGTGTGAAATTCAGCAGGGCGAACCTCATTCCAGTAATGAAGGATGTGGAGGGGCGATAGAAATCTGTCCTGTTCCACAAATAATCCAGAAGCCCCTGGGTAGGCTGCAAAGATGTTCTTCAGGAGATGATAAAGGACGATATGTACAAATGCAAAGGCACTACTGTAATGTATCGCTAGCTTGTTGTCATTTGTAAGTTGAAAGAAACTAACGTACACATTATTAGCCACGTTTTTTTTTACCATGGTTTGCGTAATGGAAGTGTGCAACCATGCGTTATAAAAATCATTTCGTAAAATTGCGTAAAATCTGCGTCGTAAAATTCATTTGAAATTAAATAAAATTCAGTTCAAGTTTATAACTTTCATTGTAAACTTTATTGTAACCTTTTATTGTAAATTTTATAGTAGTTAAATTAATGGGCATTCATTCACTACAAGACTATTTGTACTGTTGATGTAACTGTAATTTCTACAATTAAAGAAGTTTTTTACAGCAAAATAATCACTGCTTTAATGTAACAGGCAAACTGCTGCTGTAAGTAAAAGGCAAAGTAAAACATAACATGTAAAATTTGGGCAAAACTAAACTAAACTGACCGTAAAATTACAAGTAGACTATTTTTTATTTATCTCAAATGTCATACAATAATGTCTCTTACAAAACGGTAAGGTTTATTCTGTAGTTAAATAAATAATTTTACAAAGAAAAAACTTTTTTTCTTTTTTTTTAAATAAACTAATTAATGTAAAGTTCGAACAAAAAAAACTGTCAAATTATGGCAAAACAAATAACTGATAAAATGACACTAGACTGTAATTACACTAGTCATTCTATTAATTAAATTAAAATTCCTTTAACACAATGTACAAGTTTACAGCTATTTCAACGATATAACGTTCTTAAACAAACTGGCAGTCACGAAAATATTTAATATTTATAAACTATACACACAAACTATGAGGTTGTACTGTGTTATAACACTATTTTTACAACAAAAAAAACTTTTTTTCACAGCAAAAAATAATACATAGCAGGAGTAAAGTTGTAGCAGAACAAAACATATATACACACCTATATACACACAATACATAGAATTATGTCAAAACAAGTCGTAACACAATGTAAAATGATAGCAGTTTTTAATTTACACCAAGCATCAAATTGTCTAGTAACATGTATGTACTGCACTCTTCCTAGCAATTAAAATGCCTGTAACTTAGTTTACAGTCCATTTATTCATGTTGTCTGATGCTTTATCAGCATATAGCTCACTGTGTTTACTTTGAAACAGCAGWCARAAMARTGCAAGGTGACCGTGAAARAAGAAAAAAGAAAGTTTTCCGTCAGAAAACACCTTATTTGGGTTTTTCTTCTTCTTCTTTTTTTACATSGTCAATCATGTCTGACTCTCCTGCTGCAACGGTGCTCTGCAATCTACGCCGATTCGCTTTTTAATCCATCTGTACATCGTTTACAGTGGCACTTTCTAAAAAGACTTTAAACAACGTTTCTGAATGTTACGAATCTGATGGGTTGAAAGGTGCTGATTAATTTCCTGTAACSAACAGTGGCAACTTGGAGGTGTTAAGGTTTAAACCCAGGACCTTCCAATGCCTCAACCACTGAGCAACCCCTGCCCCAAATGTAACTAAATTGTTAAAAGCATGCCACGTCAATCAAAAATAAATTCTAAATTGTAATGACTGGCAAGGTGAGGTGAGTTTAGTGTTACATAAGAAAACAGTAGACTGAAATTTGCATTTGGCATCATCATGCCATGGTGCTGATTATTTTCAGGGAAAACAGATCACTTTCACTATTGTGTTTTATTTCTTAAACTGTTCTCATTTAAAAATATCACATTTTGGGGGAGTACTTTTGTGAACAACTTGTGCTCAAAAAGACACCAAGATGTTACACCGTGTAACTCCTTAATTTACTTGGTGCTTTGAAGTACAAAAACAGCTCATCTAGCTGYAAAACTGGCCAGAGCTGTGTTTTTTGTTTGTTTGTTTGTTTGTTCGCTTTAAAGGACTGGGCTATCCAGATGTAAGTTAGTAACTACTTACAATCCACTCAAAATACATGAAGCCTATGRAGACACGAGGGAACATGCATAAACCTAATGATGTCGACCGTGCTGAATCTCACACCTGATGTTGCTCCCGTGCCGTTGAGGTGCAACCAAGCAGCTCGTCACTTAGCGAGATTGTTGTTTGTAGCACAGGGCAGAATTYAATCACCTGCACCGAATCTATGGCTTCGAAAAGGAATTACCTGCACCGCATCGACGCTGAAAGGAAGAGGTTAGGGGGCCGTCGTCTGACTGGCTCTCGCTCCCGCTCCCCCGCTCCCTCTTTTCTTCCATCAACCTGAGTTTCCCCTCCATTGCCGCTGTTTGTTTTCACTGCACTTTCGCTAAATTAGTAATTACAGTCGCACAAACCAATCTCACTGCCGCGGCTTGTGAACCCGGAGACACACCTGCCGAAGCCACACAAACAAATAGCTTGTTAAGCTCTGCGTAGCAGCCAGACAAGCTAATGAGGAACACAGTGCCCGGCCCTGATTTAAGAGTGTAAAAAAGAAAGCCAGGAGCAGCTGAGCGGGTCATAGACAAACCTACGCGCAAACACAGAGAGAGCTTGTCGCATCCAGTGTACTAATCGAGACAGCAGGTGAGGAATACACAGAGAGACWGACGGGATTACATGTTTCATTTAGGGAAGTATGCTTTAAACAAATCTTTCTTAGCATCAGCAAATAACAGGAGCTACAAAACAAAACAAAAACAAAAAAATCTTCATCCTGCTTTCTTTTTTTTCCCCCTTTTTGCTTTTTACAGAGCTACACACGCTACTGTCCTTTGTTTACGCAAAATAKAACTGTGGCTCACGAGCAGCTGCTTAATTACCTGGAATACAGTCTACGTTTTTTTTTTCCTGACGTCTCAAACAGACGAAGCAAGAAAACTGTCACATGGAGAAGGATAGTGCTGTTTTCATTATAGTTTTAGAAAAAATAACATAAAATGATGGAACAGTCAATAGTGCATACACTTGACCTTTTCCACACACACACAAAAATATTACATTAAACATAAAAGCCATGTTTTAAATATAATCTGGTATTAAACAGACTTCATGAAGATGCAGCGAGATGTTCAAGCATTTAGCATCAGCCATAAATACACACCGCAGGTCTGCTAGACAGCCACGTAAACATCCCAAAACTAAACAAGTGTGTATAAAACTTAAATTAAACTTCTGAGTCGCGCRAAGAAAAATATCTGCCCCATCACGGAGGTTCTAATCCCTAAAATGCCACAGTCAAGAGACAAGGAAGGAAAACTGGCCATGCTCTCTGGGTGAGACAGAAGTKAAACTCATTTCTGACTGTCAATCAATGCGACACGAGTCGATTGGAGGGAATCTGCGTGCTATGTCTTCATGTATATGTAGAAGAGGATGGATTACGCTTGTCCTGTCCTCTAGCGGGATTCAGTTGCTGCTCTTTTCTTCAGTACGTGAAAAGCATGCTCCATTTGGTTGAGGTCAGGTTACCGACTTCACCAAATTCACTTTTTGTCATGTTTAGACATTCAGATGCGTCTCCAATGTGTGTATGTGTGTGTATGTGTGTGTGTGTGTGGGTGTGTGTGTGTGTGCGCGTGTGTGTGTGTGTGCGTGTGTGTGTGTGAGAACAAAAAAAACAACAACAATCCCAGCTTTATGTCCCTTTCCAAATTTCTGCACCTTAAACAAGTCAATCAGATTTGCCCTATAGTGACATCATTTAAGGATGAAATGGCGCGCTTGGAGGAGGAGTGACATATACATTATCTGAGAGATATTTCAGTTAGAGAATTAACAAACAATCTGATATCAATGTCAACTTTTTAAAGAAAKAGTCAAACACGGGCATCCTTAAAAATKAAATGTTAAAGGATTCAATTATAAGCTTCATATACTGAAAACTGAGATTTTTCTAAGCCTGGCCGAGCCTGAGAGTTATGTGAGAGGAGGTTACAACCAGGCAGGCCTTACAAGTGTGGTACATTCCAGTCGTGTCACCCAACCAGAGAGGCGGCCACTGAAGAAAAAAATAAAAATAAATAAATAACTAAATAAAACAGCAAAAGCCCGGTTTGTCAGTTCATGTAGCGAAGGTGAAACGCAACTCCTCCAGCCAAATAATGACAAGTAACACCATTTCTGCAGGCGCCATGTTAATGTAAATGCAAATATCAAGAACTGGTTCGACTCAGAGATGTAATTATAAAATTGTAAATCCCCGGCAGGACTTGCAGAGACATAAATCATCCTCAGAAGAATGCAGGCGTGCACRAGCATGCACACTTGCATCTCTGACTGACAGGCAAATAAACATAATCCTCAGACGTACCTGTCACTTGTTCAAACAGGGCTTTAACTGGCTCTTGTAGGATTAGGAGAAAGCCAGAGGGGGAAAAATGGACCAACACGAGCTCGAGCTACATAAGTGCTCTATATTGAAAGCATAAGTGCAGCGGGACGGAGCAGTCACTGTATCGTACCATCCATCATTACATCATTCAACAAGCGGTCAAGAAAGGAGTGCTTTCTCGCGGTTGCGTCTGGTTAATGCTTCAAATCAAAAAGCGTCCTGCCTCAAAAGACCGGTCTTTAATAATGCAAYGACATGGCTTACGGAATAATAACAATATCCCTACCCCTATTAAATTGTGCAACATTTATCACGCTCACCATTACTCAGCTGTGGTCTCGCTTGGAAGAACGTGGCCTTGGATCAAGCATTCCTGATTGAGGCTTCTGAGGTTTCACAGAACAGTTGCTATTTGTAACTAGTTTGGAAACCAATAAATATGGATTTGCATGGATGATTCAGGGCAAGGGTGAAAATTTCCTAGCTGAGCCGGAGCTGATAGCTTCATCACACTAATGGTGCTCTGGTGTTATTTGCAGTCGTTTTCTCCAAGATCTCTTCACACTCTGACTCAATAAATTACGAAACAATCTCTGATCTCGGTGTCTCTCCAAGCTTTGAAAATGATGGGGTTAAAAATAAATAAATAAATAAATCAGAAAGCACCTATCTTGCATTAACATTCAAGCATTTTACCCCAGACATGTCTTTTTGGGGTGTGTCTTTGACGAGGACACTGATTGGACTGTACGTGTATGGATTTTGGCACGCTAGCTTCATCAAATTTCTGCCAAAACCACTGATTAGACATTTGGCAACCCCTTCCAAGCCTCATCACAGCTACATTTGTATTTCTAAGCTTAAAATATTCCGAAAGCCATTCTCGGAGACATAATATTACATGCAGCCAAAAGACAAATATGAAGTGCAACCATCTATCAACCTCTTCCCCACACAAACAGGATGCAATTTATGATTGTTCAGGCAATCAATAATAAGCACTTGTGATAATGCAGTCAAGAAGGGGTTGAGAGAGAAGTGAAAGAGAGAGAGAGAGAGAGAGAGGCTGGCTCTCTTGGGCCTTCCTGGGATTGCAGTAATGCTCCACTTTGAGCCAAGAAGAGAATATTCATTAGTGAGGATAATGCACTCCAATTAACCAGAGACAGACGTTCTATTGCAGGTGTGGCTCGCACCTGGTGTCTGAAATAATGGACGTTAAAAGAAAAAGAAAAAAAGGCACATTTCTACAATATCCAATGGACGCTTCAGTTCAAGCTGATTAAATCCTCATCCACTGTCGAGCGTCACTCTCCTGTTCTCATCCACTCCTCGGATCTCACCCACTTCTCAGCAGAGACACTGCAGGCGAGAAATCTAGCGCTGTGATGTCCGTCAGCAACGATCCAGACTGAGAAAGTGAGACAGAGAGAGTTGGGGCCTTCCCCAACCTGCTCTGAGACTAAGGCCTGTGATTGGATAATGGGAGACAAACGATGGGATGAGCATGCAAGCGAACGCGAGAGCACACACACGCACACACACAACTGCCCCTGGCGATCCCTGCTTAGACATACTGTATAATATCCATAAAGCCTTTGCTCTTCACACGGGTGCTACCATGTCTCAAATTAACATCAACCACAACCACAAGAAGCGAGAAACATTCATCCTTAATCGCTTCAAGGGGGAAAAGGTATCGTGGCACAGCGGCATCTGCATCCGGGGTGATTCAGACTTGTGCAGATGGTTAAAAGGTGACTAATCACCTGTTACTGCTGCGAGAGTTTATGTAAAACCGCCAGTTTTTTTTTTTTTTCAACTATAAACCAAATGCAATCCTCCCATGTATTTCTACGATCCTACAAAGTAAAGAGGCTCAACAGAAGGGCTCATCCTTGCATCAACATAAAAGCCTTACATGAAAGCCTTCTCCATCAGTTTTAAGCCACGTTACAATACAGGAAACAGCACTGAGGTATTAAATCCCCTCCTGTCGGTCTGCAATTTGGGGAGGTGCTTCCTTGAGTGTGATACCTAATAATTTAGACAAACTACAAAGTTCGATGAGAGCTAAGACAAATGCTCACATCTCTATACTTGAATTACCTCTTTTTAAAACCACCTTGTACTGTAGTATACAAGTTAATAGGTGTGTGAGCTATGGAGAAATATTATGCAAAACATTATCGGTTAATACATTTTTGAATTGTTCTTCGATTTTTAACACAATGTGGCATTTTGTTTATTTTTTTTCCACATGTACTTTATGTTAGCACCTGGAATAATACATGAAGGTACAGAACGTTCTGTCGTACCAAGCTATGTAATGTGTTATAGTTAGTCCCCAAAACTCGGACATAGTCACAATTCATACACTACAAATTTTTTTTTTAGCATTTTAGAAAAGTGTAATATTCTTGAATCTAGTCAAGCTTCTCGATAAGTTCCTAAATATGCTTACAACAAGCAAAGTATAAGATTATTAGCTTGATTTCTAGTCAAATTTGACTAAAGTTGCAAGTGAAAATGTCTGACTCTATTGGCTGATAGCTTTGCTAGTTTTTAGAATTCTATTTGATGAAAGAAGAAAAAATCTCAGACAATTGAACATTTTTCACTTGCAATTTTGGTAACAATTGATTAAAAATAAGTTTCATTAACTTATATTTGGTTTGTTTTATTTTGAGAAAGTATTTTGAAAAATCTTATTTTGAGAAAGTATAGATAGGTTTAGATATAAGGACAATAAGAATATTTTACTTGATAGAGAGATGTAGTTTTTTTTGCAGTGGATGTTTTTATGCTTGCCTAGTCAGGAATTTTGGTAAAAAACCTTTCCTTTATGTAAAGGTGTCCCGGTGCATAGAGAGTGGTAAACTGGGATGATTTGATCCCGTCATCCCCTGGTGTATACTGATTCTCCTTGGTCCATCTACCACCAATCATTTAATGTACATTTTACAGTTAGTTGATCTCAAAAAACAATCTTACAGGCTACAAATTTATGGGTCAGTGTGAGTGTGTGTGCATACTTATGTGTACTGAATTTTAATCAGTCGAACAGGAAAACAAGCTTTCAAACAGTGGAATAACAACAGGGTTTTAAAAGGAAGACACGGTCATTGCCAAAAACGCTTGTGATGATCATACTACCCCATCATATATTTAATGGGTTGTTCAAGAGCACAGTTTGAAACACTRGCACGTAAAGAAATGTCAGGGCTCAAGAGGGTAACCGTTTCCWAGTACTGAAAAGAACATAGTGAGTTAACATATCCTCGCCCAGCCAATCACTGCGGGATCAAAAAATCACGAGGGCACACTGAGAGAATACATATTAACYGAGCTATTTGCTTTTAAAACCCTGAGAGAATTGGAATTATGCATTTGTCCGCGCAGAGGGCAAACGTTATGTGAGAGAAAACAACTAATAAAAATATAATAGGCTATTTTTTTTTAAAGAACAGAGAGGACAAGAAGATACGAAACATGCAAACACAAGCAGAGAAGAGTTTACTGCCTCTCAGATGTTGTGCCACAGAGTTAAGACCTCAGCTTCAACCAACGTCTTTGCCGAGTTGAGGCTTGCTCAGACCTCTGCCTCGTTCGGGTCCATCTTTTAGCAAACGTTTAGTCACTGGTGGTTTGTTAGGACAGTCTTCCTCTAGCGGAGTATTAATCCTGTAAGCCTCCTCTAGAAGATTCATCTCCTTTCAGCTGTACAGACTCGATATTTAGAATACTCTTGGGAAATTGAAGAAGCTTGAGATACACTTATCACTTATGGTATGTTGAAAATAAAATCCATCACACATCAACTCACGTCAGCATCATGGGGTTAATATTTTTAGAAAACGTACTTCACGCTCCAAACAGTACATTTTCTCAGTTAATRAAAATTAATACCCAACTAGGTAACATTTCCCCTATGGATCATTCTGTTCTTCTGTRTAGCACGAGGGTCATGGTTAGAAGACAAATCAGCCTACAACTTCATAATACCAGGGTGAGGCCGTGTGACAGATTTGCTGAAATTCTTCAAAAAGTGAATGCAGAGAGCTCACACTAACCACACACTCGCACAAACGAGGAGAGTGTGAGCCATCTGTCATTCAAGCCATGCGTTTGAATACAGTTGGCCCACTGTACATGCCAAGGTGAGAGACATTTCCATTTTAAATTACCAGCGTCTGCGAAGGCATCCCGGGCTCAGTCGCGCAGAGGGCCGGTTTGTCACCTGCTAGCCTTGAACTAGCTYGCACACACTTGCTAGTCCACACTCACTCTCACCATTCACAAACACAAGAGAAGGAAATCGAGTGTGACCCTGTCAGGTTTTTACTGTAAAAACAWAAGAAATCYTGCACACTATAAACTCAGTTTTAAAGTAAGACTAGGAAGGAGCAGAACTATATGAACTACATGACCAATAAAGCTCTACGGGACAGTCGTGAGAAATGAATTTTACCATAGCTGTTCTTTTATTRAACTCTAGAGCAATGCAGTAAAAAGTCTTTCCTGCTACTTCTACTTAACTTMGAGCTGAGCAGCCAKCTRGGGGAGGAGCTCCTTCTTATACGAGATCACAATAGGGGTAATCTAGCTTGGWYTGTGTCTGGACAGGAAGTTTTTTTTACCTTCACATTTTGTTTGTGTACAAACACTAGAGACCCATGTGAATGTCAAAAAATGACACACCCCTTTTTTGTCACTATTCGCGTTTGTCAATTAATGCACAACCATTAAACTGAAATAGAATTATTATTTTTTGTTAATCCTAACATAAATACCTAACATATTTAAAAGAATACTCATTCAGTCTGTGTTAAATACTTGTACACAAGGTTCCTCATTTTATTCCTGTGTTATCAGGTGGAGTAAATAAAGGTTTATATATATATATAAACGAAGCAATTTTCTTAATGTTTTAATTGTCTCTCAAACATGGACAATTTCAAATTGTTTTCCCCAAGAAAAAAAAATGTAAATAAAAAAATACCTACAGTACAGAGCAAAAGTTTGGACACACCTTCTCATTCAAAGAGGCAAGAAAAAAGCAACTAAGTGAAGAAAAAGACATCAAAAATGAACATCAGTTAGACAGAAAAATTGGGAAAACTTTGAAAGTGTCCCCAAATGCAGTCACAAAAACCATCAAGCACTACAAAGAAACTGGTTCACATGCGGAGGATAAGTTCATCCGAGTCACCAGCCTCAGAAATCGGCGGTTAACAGCAGCTCAGATCAGAGAGCAGGTCAATGCCACACAGAGTTCTAGCAGCAGACACATCTCTAGAACAACTGTTAAGAGGAGACTGTGTGAATCAGGCCTTCATGSTAGAATATCTGCTAGGAAACCACTGCTAAGGACAGGCAACAAGCAGAAGAGACGCGTTTGGGCTAAAGAACACAATAAAGAACACAAGAAAGAAAACTCCTTGAATGAGAAGGTGTCCAAACTTTTGGTCTCTACTGTATGTCTTTATGTCATAATGGTTCAAATATTTTTAGCTAAATTGGCATTTGAATCCAAAATGGGCGTGGCTTAAACCTTACCTCTCATATACACTATATGGACAAAATATTTGGCCAAACCTRCAATTGACATTGTATCCAAATACTTCTCATTTTGGCAGTATGGAGTCAGTTTCCCTTTTGCAGCTATTTTGCAGCCTTTCCACTCGTCATGGAGTGTTTCTATGGAAATTTGTGCCCATTAATTTTGTAGARCATTTATGAGGTCAGGCACTGATGTTGGACGAGAAGGTCAGGCTCGCAATCTCCGTTCCAGTTCATCCCAAAGGCRCTCGATGGGGTTGAGGTCAGGGCTCTGTGCAGGTCAGTCAAGTTCTTCCACACCGAACTCATCAACCCATGCCTTTATACAGTAGTTCTTGCTTTGTGCACTGGGAAACAGTCGTGTTGGAATAGAGAYGGGCCTTCCCCAAACTGTTACCACAAAATYGGAAGCATWGCATTGKCCAMGATGTGCTGGTGTGCTGAAGCATTAAGATTGGGRATAAAGGGCCTGATTGAAACGCCTGAAGTAAATAATTAACAGGTTTGGCCAAACACTTTGGTCAATATATCGTACTTGAATATATAACTGTCTCAACTACAGAAGATTCCCACTAGTGCAGTTATTGTATATTTAATTCTACCTGCTGTATTATTTTCCTTTCACTTCTTTCATAAATTATTCTAGACTTATTTTAATCAACACGACCCTGACCAGGCTGTTACAAATCATCATTACTCATCCTTATCTAACCACTCGCTACATAAGKTAAAACTACTCCTCCTATTCATAGCWGTATTTGCATCCATATGATCTGTATTCATATTCAGTTGCCTGTCTCTACTATACAGTTCTCAGGATGTCACTGCTTTTGTTTGTCTGTCCAGTTTGGAAGCAGAAGGAGACCCACGCTCGAGCTTTTCTCATGCAAACTCCAGGTTAATGTCGCAGGGAGGAGTACAGGCACTGAGTCAGCAGTACAGAGGAAACGAGTAGAGCCTCGGAGATGAATAAATCAATGGCAAAAACATGGTGCCTCACTCCTCCTCTATTCTCCTTCTCAACACCAGAACCACCGTCCTTCTCTCGTCTTTAAAAGAGCACCGCATGTATCCGCATCATCCATCCATCTCTTAGTGACGGGTGGGGTTTGGAAGGCAGTGCTGCGCCTCAGATGGTAATGGGCCTTTCTTCCTACCAAGGCAAAGACATGTAAAATACTGCGAGGAGCTCAGCAAAAAAACAACAGGATGACAGAAAACGAACGATGCCTCCAGGAGAGCTAGCAAGCCACACACACACACACACACACACACACACACACGTTCACATTTACTTTTTTTTACTTTACTTACTTACATACACACACTCGCACAGAGGCAAGGTTCCTAAAAACCATTAAGACGACTTTTATCTCAGCACGCTTGTAATTCCCACTATATACATGCAGTCAAATGCGGCTTCTTCACATTATTAGCATGACCTTCTCTTTGAGCATGGAGTTAGCGCTAGCCTGAGTTTCTCAGCGGCAGACCATGCTAATGGCAGAGGACGAAATCTCATCCTGCAGTGATAATATAATCAGCTCATGAGGACTAGAAGAAAAAAACRATTTCACATTTGCAAGTCGTGCATCTTCATAAAGCTGGCTTTCAGGAACCTGTTTCAAATCACGCCGACGATATGAACGACGCACAGTCCGGATGCACTTTCGATAATGATTCACCACAACACCGACATCATGCCTAACATACGTCAAAGACGTGAGCACCGGTTATAAGGATGAACTTGATGC